>JASCZI010241658.1:392854-409936 GCA_036250425.1 Stylosanthes scabra
TCTTACTATTAGAATCTTGACCTTCAAGGATAGTGACTCCAGCAACCCTCATCTTCAACTTTAATTCATTCCCACTAGATTTGATTGGAGTATCCAAAACAACTTTTAAAGTTGCTCTGCATCCCAAAGTCCTTATCCAAAAGAGGGATAATTCAGAATTAGATAATCAAATTATAGAAAAAGTAATATATCTATTTCTATTTAAACGTGATCAGAACATACCACCTTAGAAAGAGACATAGCTTGACCACAACTGCCATCAGACTCAGATTTCATGAAGGAAAAATATTTGACAAATTCCGATCAACAACTTGTGAATATGTTTTAAATACATGACTTTATTTTATCTTTTACATTTTACAATTATAAGGGAATTTCTCTTAGAAAAAATCAAATAATTATGGCTTAAGAAATCTCACACCATATTCTAGGAGGGAAAATTGTGAGGCATACAGTTCAATCAAAGCTATCACTAATCTTAAACAAATTATAAATTTGATCTACAGAGTTAACGTTCTAGTTAGTGATGGAGATTTTGAAAAGGAAATACTTCTCGAGGATCTTGTAAAAAATCTTTAGATAAATACCCTCCTCATTTTTCTGCACATAAAAGATAATTGAATTAACATAACTCTGCACATATTGACTTTATACAAACAAAAAGTAATATATATATATATTGGAATATACTTTACATATATTGTAATATATGTGCATCATATTTGAATATTTCCTGTAAGCTCTCCTTAATATCCTAATATATACATGTGGTATTGGATTATATGTACATATAATAAAATATATGCGCATTATAATTTACTATGTGAAACTAAACTTTTTTTATATTCGAGTATACTAGTAGTATCAGATCTAAAAATTTTAATATGTAAAAAGTTTATAATAATTATTTAATTAGCTCATAAGAAATATGATAATCTAAAATAATGAAAAGTTCATTTATAATGATTTTTTTTTATTTTTAATGCAATTAAATATTATTTTTACTATATATATTTTTAAACAATTATTTAATTGCTCATTATCTCTTACTTAATTATGAAGTTTATTTATTATAATAATATTCATGATATAAGTAATTTTTTAATTAAAATAATTACTAATGGAAATATCATTTTAATATATATAAAGAATATTAATATATAGATAATATGTTTTTTCTTTTAACTAGATGTGTTATATGTATATATAGAATTTAATTTCTATGCACCGTCAGTGCAAAAGAGTTTTACACATGCATTCAATAAGGTATTACTACATCATTAAAAGCAATTAATTTTTAAACCCACTACTTCTAAAGAATCTAACTGGATGACTGTATAAAACTTTTTACATCGCAAGTGCATCAAAATTAAGCTCATATATATATATATATATATATATATTACATTTTTTTATAATTTAGTATGAGAAAATTAATTTGGTTTTATTAACACGACAACAAGATACTTTTTCAAATTAGGTTTATCAACATTTTATTAGACTATATTCTATTTTGTTTATATAATTAAATATAAGTTCTGTAATGGGTACATATATTTTAATATAAGTTCCGTAAGGATTTCGGGCATCATAACTCCACGTTATACGTGGAGAAACCCACGTTATACGTGGGAGATGAATTCCAATGTCCAAGAAGCCTATTTTGACCACTTCAATCAATTCCCTAATACCAACTCTCCCATATTGAAGTCATCATGTTAGCAACATCTATTTGTTTCAGTTCGGAGTCGAAAGGTTCAGAATTTATCCATGTTACAATAAATCAGAGTGATTATGGGCTGTCAACATGGCCCAATACTGCATAAACGTACCTATAGGTTGAAAATAACAAAGATAAAGGAAACAAATATTTGGGTCCACTTATCAAATTAAAAAAATAAATGAACAATTGTGGGAAAGAAGTTCTTTTTTATTTATGTGGTTGGTAAAATGAGGCAATGAGCAAAATATGCGCATATCTAACTAACATTCCAAAAAGTCCATTTCAGTGAAACCTCTAATATAATTTGAGTCCATACTTTCGTGATGATTATTTGTAAATAATAAAAGATTAAACGACACGTGTATAGGTATCAGATTTTAGAATGATATAGAATATTAGTATTTTTTTATAAATAGTAGGTGATCAAAGTACTCAAGTAAGCATATTATAAATGAAATGGTTATTCCTTACTCTTTTGGCTCTTCTATTCTCTCTAATTTCTATCTTCTTTCCTAATTTTTCTTAATTCTCTCATATCCTAAATCTTCCTCTTAACATCAAATTTAATGTTTTGTTTCAATAAGCGGTGATTTATTTTCAATTTTTTTGTTTTAAGGATTTTATATGAAGTACACAATATATGGTGGAACAGATACAACATCTACATGAAATGGAGAGTGTAATCCATAAATAACTAACAAAAAAAACTTAGGAATACAAGAACACAAACCCATCTTCATTAGTTTTTTTCATTTCTCTGTCTATCAAATAATAATAATAATTTATTAATGATAAATTTTAAATGTATCATACACTTATGTACACATTTCTCAAATTTAGATGTATCATACACTTATCTACAGGGCGGATTCAGAAAACAAATTACGTTTGGGCCGAAAATTAACTTATGATTGGTCTTATTAATAATTAATAATTTTATATAAATAAATTATAACTTATAAATAAAAAATTATCTATCATTTATAGTTTATATTTATAATAAAATTATATATAAAAAAATGTCCCTCATCCATTAAACTCTTAATAAAATAAACACAAATATTACAATTTAATATCAAAACAAGCTAAGGAAATGGCACACATGCATATGGAGGTGCCCACTCAAATAATTTTAATCTTTGATAAGTTAAAAATTTTATAAATAATTGGTGATAATTTTTGTTTAAATTTTTTTATTATCAAAGATAGAAAATATTTGATTAAAATATTTAGCCATTTAATTATTAGATTGTTAGAAATAATTAGATAAATAATATTTAGATTGAACTTTTATTTATACTATATTATACATGGAATATAATAATAATCTAATTATAAATAAAAGGTTAATAATTTATTTGAAATTATTTCTACAATTATATTATTATATATTATATAATATTTTTTTTGTTAGACTATACTATATATTATTAGTATTAATTTGTTTTTAAAATAGTTGGGGGCCAAGGTCCATGTAGACCTCCCTTGCATCTGCCCCTGCTTATCTACTATTAAAATTGTACTATTGAAACACATCTAAAATAATATCCAATTATTGTTTTATTATTATTATTATAACTATTATTAAATCCAGTACAACTAGGTATTATTGGAATTTCTTCCATTACTCATTCATATATTACAACATATCTTAAATATAACAAAAAAAGCATATCCCGATATTTTTTTTTAATTCTCTCTCCTATTTTAAACTAGCAATAATAATTTATTCTAAATTAATTTTAAATTTGAAATAGACACATGCACTTTTTCAATTTATATATTAATAAAAAAATATCTCTAACTAAATTCAAAATTTAAAAACATAACAAATTCATAAATTTTAAAATTACAATAAAAACAAAAAATTATAGCATTGCATAAACTTATAAAAAATTTACACAAATTACAGTAGACAAAATAAATATAAAAACATATGCATTCAACTAACCAGAGCCAATAGCATTTCATCACTTTAAAAAGAGAAAACTCTCAATAATTTTTGGATGTGTTTATAGAACAATATATCTTCAATATATTATTTTAGATGTGTTTATAATTGGAAAAAAAATAATTTCAAATATGGATTATTTTAGACACATCTAAAATAATATATTAACACACAAAATAAGTTATAAACACATCTAAAAAAACATAATTGAACACAAAATAAATTAAAAACACATATGAAACTTATAATATTTTTTATAATAAGTCAAATCGTCAAGACACATCCAAAATAACTTAATAACCGATAAAATAAATTTTTATCACATTGAAAATTTAATTCTATGCAACCTTAAGTAATAAGCATATGCATAAATAAATATTTACTTCTAACTAAATATAAAATGAAGGAATATAAAAATAAATGAACATATAGTTACATGAATGATAGTGACCAAAAAGTTAAATTATACACTAGATACACATGCAAAGTACCGAAAAGATCAAATGAAAATGGTCCTCAAAGTCATTTTACAAAAATAATATAAAACAAAAAAAACAAAAGGAAAGTTGTGATTAAACATGAATCAAAAAGATAAAACTAAAAAATAAGCTTACCTGAAGAAATAGAGGACACGTAAATGATCTGTGGTGCTGCAAATATGATTAATAATTAAAAGAAAAAAATACATGCATTCAAAATTTGAATTGACGTGTATATAGGAATTTTTTTAAAATTAAATTCAAAAAAACAAATGAATCAGTTACATTAGCTATTGAAAATCTTCGGTTGCTGTTCACCACTTTCAAACATGGACAGTATAAAAAAAAAGCGATGAACAAGGTTAATTATGGCTAATTTATGGATAAAAATCTATGTACACCTAGACTTTTTGTTATTATTAATATTATATGACAAAGTTATCTTGAAGCAGAGCAAAATTTAAAAAAGATAAAGAAAATGATGAGCTTAAAAATTGTTTTTTATGTTATTGCTTTTCATGGACTTATATTGTATTCATTAAAGAAAATATAACACACAAGATTTTGTGTCAGTTGCATTAAGTAATTACGATTTCCAAGCGAGTAGCAAGTGAGAGACACGACAATGGTTGGTACTGTACTCACACTACTGACGCGAAGTTATACACATCGCCATCTAGAAATACACTCTCCATTTCATATGTCAGTCTAATAAAAAACAAAAACAAAAAGAGCAATGAGTGCAGTTCACATGCACCTGAACACGAAACGGAGGAAACAAATATGTGTATGACTTCTTCAATATGTGCTTTAAATTCAATGCACCAGTTTTAGTAGATATACAATTAATTACCACTTCATAACTATGTTAAATAAAGATAGTTGTGTGGAGATACCTATGTTATGTGTGAGATCTTCGAGAGGTGCAACGGTTTAACGATTCAGAATGTTCGCCGCACGTGTAGACACTGGAGCCGAATCCTTGGCTCTCACAACTTCGTGACTAGGGTGTGCACCAGATGGAGTTCTCGCGGCTGTTTCCTCTTTGCTCACTTTGGGTACTCATTCACATGGACCACCTCACTGGACTGGATTATGAAGTTGGATTCTCGCACCGGGAAAGTGACTGAGTTCACCCTGTCGTTTCTTATCAACCACGATGGTTGGTTTGAAGTGGTCGGGGTGGAAAATGGTGTCTTTTGTGTTCGTTACTGCTGTCTTGGGAGTGAAAGGTTTTTGCTGATCTGGAACCCAGCCACTGGAATGTTTTCTAAGGTCAAGGACCCTTTTGATCTCTACAATGGTGAGCCATCATTTCTGTATGCATTTGTGCATTATCCTGACTCTCTCGATTATGCCATCATACATGTATTTTATGAAGACTACGAGAGTCCTGCATGCACTCTTGCTATTTACACCACCTTCAGAAGGAACTGGGACGTGACTATTCCATGCCCTAGCTACGTTCATGGTCTAGAATCCACTTACGTTACGTTGGATGAAGCTGTTTACTGGATCTCCGACACGGTGGAGGGAATAGGTACACACACAATACATTGTTTCATTCTATATCGTGAGCCTTCAGTGGCGTCAGATCCTCATACCCGATGAAGCAGCGGCGCATTGTCATAGCATTTTGGCAAAGGATGGGCACATCTACGTCGCGTCCAATGAGCACGATGAAGATACCTACCATTCCGTCACGTGGAGGCTTGATCAGAATGGCGACGATGTGCAGTGGGTTCGTCTTTACAAGCATCATGGGAACGGCACCACTTACGTTCCTGCCGTGGTTGCCGACGGAGCACCCATTTATATCATGGAGAAGCATATTGACGTTGAAGATCTCGACGAGCTGAAGTTTACTAATTTTGACATCTATCGCTATAATGAAGAAGATGATACCAAAACATCTCTTCAGATGCTTAAATACGACGACGACGTCGACATGAGATCTCTGCACCTCTATCAACCTAGCATATATCCAGTTTGAGTGGTTCATTCTATGTTAACCAAAAATGTATGCATTATGTTTTACTAGATAGCTATTTCCTAGGGTTATTTAGTGAAGTCTATTATGATGATGTGTTTGTTCACCGTTCAGTTATGAACACGTGTTGTAGTCACCTAGAAGTTGAGTCCTAGCTAATATGTTGGTTGTTTAAGTTAAATGGATTCTGAATGTATGGTGTGCATGGTTACCCCATGAGGTAAACATTATAAAGTAGGGAACATATTAATTAAGTGTCTTATGTAATCAACTCTTATGTTTTGTAAAATAGGTGTGTTTAAATGTTTGTCTGACTTAAATATTTGTGTTCCTCTCCCTCAAGTAAGGCATACATTTTCCTATTTTGTGCTAACACACATTCTGTTTAAATATTCATTTCCACTAATATGTATTGGCTATTGACTTAACAAATTAGCACACTACAATTCTTAACTATGGCTCTCCTTATGGAGGACAGTACTGTTTGGCTGAATATGTAATAATTACATATTTAGTATACTGCAATTGTAGATAGATGGCTAGGCAAAAGCAAAAAATAAAAAAATCACAAATGCACTTTGTTTAAACACATAATAGATGAGTACTGTATTAGAAAAGATAGTCCATTCAGTCAAATTAATATTTATAAAAAGAAATCTATCAATTGTATTTATTTAATCAAATGGACATTGGTACAAAATAAACTCATATTCAATTAATTTAAGCATAGTAGCCTTGCCAAATGGGAGATGTATTTTTGCTTGGATTTTGGTCTAGGGTGATAAGTCAGGTGCATTGTAAAGGTTTAATTTTAAAATTATCAAATTACTCTTTAGCCGATTATATCTAATATATCGAGTATAGTTAAAAAGTAACATAAGTGTAATCATTAACTCCTTCAATTCAAACAAATGAAAACCAATTTACATACTAATATTATCCTAACATTATTGCCTAAATGATGCATATACACAAAACATCTAAACTAAATTGTTGATTGATAGGACAAAGTAATGACTTACAGATACCATCAATTTGGTTGTTCATATAAACTCTTCTTTTATTAGATAGTAAATTTAGTTTTTTATTTTCTTTCGACTTGAAATTTAATTTTTTTAAAAAAGTTAAAGTTGTTCTATTCTTCTGTCACGTCCTAACTTTTTTATTTATTAATTATAATTTGATTCATATGCAAAACGAATTGTATTAGAAAAAGATAGTCTATACAGGTAAATGTATCATTATATAAATAAAAATATCTGCCTTTTTGTATTTATCACTTATTCATATAAGAAAATGGTTTTTTTTTTGGGAAAATTTTATAGGATGAATCATTCTATTAACTATCAGAGAAACTCTATTATCAAATAATAGTACCCATATTTAAATGCAAATTGGTCGGAAATATAAATTCATACTCAGCTGTGACTACATAGTGTAGTTTTAATACAGCCAAGAAGGAATATATGTCTGTGACCTTATTTTAATTCAGGGTGATAAGCTAAGTGCAATTAATTTAATGTACAGTTTAATATTAAAGTTTTCAAATCATATCCGAATTCTCTCCTTAATTAAAAAGATTGTATTTTTAGACAAATATACATATTTTCGCAAGCAAAAATATCAGTCCTAACTATTCCACCATTTATTTATTATACTAAAACTGTTTCTTATTAAAAAAATTAGTCGGATGAATTAGTCTATTGACTATCAGAGAAACTCCATTATAGAATAATAGTACCCATATTTTAATGTAAACTGAGAGGAAATAGGAATTCATACTCAACTGTGACTAAATAGGATAGTTTTAATACAGTCAACAATAAATGTATCTCTTCGAGCTTATTTTAATTCAGGGTCATAAGGTAGTTGCAATTAATTTAATTTATAGGTTTAATATTAAAATTACCAAACTACATTCGAATGATCTCCTTAATTCAAAAGATTGTATATTTAGACAAATATATATATCTTCGCAAGTAAAAATACCAGTTTTAATTATTCTATAATTTATTTACGAAAAAGTTTTCCTTATGAATACTTTTATCGAATGAATTATTCTATTAACTATCAGAGAAACTCTATTATAAATTAATATTACCCATATTTAAATGCAAATTGGTCGGAAATATAAATTCACACTCTGCTGTGACCATGCTGTGACCAAACAGGGTAGTTTTAATTCAACCAAAAAGGAATATGTGTCTTTGATCTTATTTTAACTCATGGTGATAAGCTAGGTGCAATTAGTTTAATATACGGCTTTAATATTAAAATTAAAAAATTACGTCCAAATACTCTCCTTGGTTCAAAGGATTGTATATTTAGACAAATATATATATCATCAAAAGCAAATATAAGTCCTAATTATTCTAGCATCTATGAATAAAAAAAGTTTCTTATGGAAAATTTTATATGATGAATTATTCTATTAACTATTAGAGAATCTCTGTTATAAATTAATAAATCCATATTTAAACGGGAATTGGTGGGAAATATAAATTCACACTCTGCTGTGACCAAACAGGGTACTTTTAATTCAATCAAGAATGAATACGTGTCTTTGATCTTATTTTAACTCAAGGTGATAAGCTAGGTGCAATTAATTTAATAGATGGCTTTAATATTAAAATTAGCAAACTACGTCTGAATACTCTCCTTGATTCAAAAGATTGTATATTTAGACAAATATGTATATCTTCGCAAGTAAAAATATTTGTCTTAAATATTCTATCACTTATTTATAAATAAAAAAATATTTCTTATGAAAAAATGTATCGGATGATTCATTCTATTAAGTATCAGAGAAACTCTATTATTAAATAATAGTACCCATGTTTTAATGCAAATTGGTCGGAAATATAAATTCATACTCACCTATGACTAAATAGGGTAGTTTTAATACAGTCAAGAATGAATATACATCTTTGAACTTACTTTAATTCAGGGTGATAACTGATAAGCTAAGTGCAATTAAATTTTTGTACAATTTTAATATTAAAATCCGCAAAGTACATTTGAATACTCTCCTTAATTAACAAGATTGTATATTTAGACAAATATATATATCTTCGAAAGTAGTAATATCAGTCCTAATGATGCTAGCATTTATAAATAAAAAAGTTTCTTATGAAAAATTTTATATGATGAATTATTCAATTAACTATCAGAGAATATCTATTACAAAATAATAGTACCCATATTTAAATGCGAATTGGTCAGAAATATAAATTCATACTCAACTGTGACTAAATAGGGTAGTTTTAATACAGCCAAGAAGGAATATATGTATTTGATCTTATTTTAATTCAGTGTGATAAACTAGGTGCAATTAAATTAATATATAGTTTTAATATTAAAATTAGCTAACTACAGCCGAATACTCTCCGTAATTCAAAAGAGTGTATATTTAGATAAATATACACATCTTCGCAAGAAAAAAATATCAGTCTTAGCGGATGAAAATTTCGTTCGAATATCGGAGAAACGATACTTTATAATAATAGAACCGGTTTTCAGATGCACATCAGCCGAAAATAAAACTCATACTTATCTTGGCTAACTATATTAGTTATGTCGATATGGAAGATACACCTTTAATTTAATTTTAAGTCACGATGATAATTTAATTAACATTGATTAATTTTTTTATATTACCAGGCCTATTTTAACGAATATGATTTCCAATTTAATATTATTAATAACTATATATAATATAACATAGAAAATTAATATAGTGCTGTATCTGTGATAAGATATATGCAAGTACTCAGAATATTTATTGTGGAAGAGACATTTAAAATAATGCCTGATATTAAGCTAACTTTATCTGAAATAATATAGATGTATAGTATTATTTTTATAAGTGCACATAATCAATACTTTAAACGTATGAAAATAATGTTATGTTCCACACCTACATTAATTTACTCTGAACGGTAAAAGTTGAGAGAATTTATTCGGACTATGGAAAGTTTTCACTAACACTCATTTTCAAAGCAATATTTGAAAATTTGACGTTTGTGGCAGACTACAAATGCTCTGTAATAGTTTGGATTTCTTATATTGAAATGCAAAAATATTTAATACACTTAAAGAATAAACAACAAATTCCAAAGGCATGTATAGTTAACACATTTGAAGAAATGAACAAATTAACCGGATTGATATACATATAAAATTAAAAAAAAATCAGCATAGACAAAACAAACTATATAATAAAAGGGCTAAGTATATAAAATGCACTTATGCATTATGAGAACAAAATATGCTCTCTCAATAAACATGTGTTGTCTATATAATATTTGATTGTCACAAAAAAATACATAATATTTGATTTAACGCTAACTAGCTATCTGCGATGCATGGGATTATGAGACTTTCAAACTTGACCACACAAACTCGACGCGGCCATTCATCAAGAATGGATGGTAAATCACCCAGATCATATATATTCCCTTGGATACAATGATTATACACTATACTTTTATGTTTTTCAATGTAATAACTAATGGTCTAAGGGTGTGATAGCCAGTACAAGGTGAAAAAAGAAACATAGTTTACCGAATCTGGAAGCAGAAAGAACTGAGAAGTTGCCTTGAGGAATATATATACAAATGCTCATGGTAATTAATGAAGATGCAGTACCAGTTTTGTTTCCATTATTATTGCATATAATAAAATCACAATATATACATCTACTAGTACCTTTTTACACCCAAACAACTTTATGCAAACTAACTCCAATATTGCTAAAAATTTTCTCATAATAACAAGTTCGAGCATTAAATTCATCCTATGTCCATAGCCATAAATATCAACTACTGCGCCCTTCAGAACCTTCAGACACAGTGCCAAAATGCATCTCATCATAAGATACCCTAATGATGAGGAATCCGAGCAATAAAAGAAGATTTCACAATCAACATTTTTAATAGTAGAATATTTGAGTGAAAATAAATCTTAATATAACATATTACTTCATCAAGAAGCTTTTGTTATCAAAGCTCTTTCTTTTCTGATATATCAACGCTCATGACTCCAATCTAAAAAGGCATAGAGCATACCATAACTTAAGAGATTACATCCTATCCCAAAAATTTATGTTTTTATACATTGAATAACTACATATTTAACTACAGGGCTAATATAAAGCTAAAAATATAGCGGAAAATTATGAATACAACATCCTTCGGAAGAAGCACATACTTTCTTTTATCTGCACTTTCTTGGTTGACCAAGGGTTATGTCAGAATTATCGGTAAAGGGTAAATACATACAAAAGAAGTAATAATTGAACAGATATGCACTATCAGCCAACTTAGAACCGATTTTGATCTAAGTTTTTTTAATAGGTCATCGACAATTATCCCCCACTGTAATGTTTCACCCATCTGATGCCGCACAAGAAAGAATTAATTATTTTTTTTACTAATAAGAGATAAATCATTTGTTTATTGGGGCCTGTGGTGGACACATGGTTTTATTGACTTATTGAAACTTACCATGCACCTCCCTATATGACCTGAATGTGACATCTGAGAAAAGGGATGTTCACACCTCCCACCCAATATTACATAACTACACTAATACAAGACAGTCGCATACCATGCACTCCCATCTATCGTGTGATTGAGTTTTCATCTCATCTGCTAATTCCTAACAACATTCTGTATTTGCATCATCATGAACGATCTTACTCATATAAAGCTTCCCCCACCTACGCTCCCAGATGACGTGATACACGAAATCATAAAAAAGGGTGATCCTGAGACCGTGCAGCAATGGAAGTCCGTTAGCCCATGGTTAGGGCTGTCAAACGGGCGGGCCTAGCCCATTTAGGCTCGGCCCGTTTATACGGGCTAGAATTTTTCTAGCCCGGCCCATTTATGGCCAGCCCGACGGGTAAACGGGCTGGCCCGTTTAATTAATTAATTGATTAGTTTTTTTAAAAAATAAATAAATATTTTAATTTAAAAAAATTACTTTTGACAAAAAAATCTTTTTTTAGCGAAAAAATCATATAAAAAATGAAGTTTTTCGTTAATGGGTCGGGTTTTCGGATCGAATAAGATAAAATATAGGAAAAAATGCTATTTTTAAAATTTTTTTTTAAAATAAATTAAATAAACGAGCTAGCCCGTTTAGCCCGCGGGCTAGCCCGTTTAAGCAAGGATTTTTCCGAGTTAAACGGGCTATGGTCCGGGCTCAGAGACAAAAGCCCGTCTGTTTAGACGGATAAATGGGTTGGCCTGACGGGTTTGGCCCATTTTGACGGTCCTACCCATGGTGGAAGGAGAAGTTAACGAGGGTTGATTTTTGTGCTGAGATGTATGCTAAATGGAAGGGACGAGGTCAATATCTCATTGCCCACTTAGGATATATTGGTTTCAAACCAAGAATGGATTGGATCGTCAGGTTGAACGTGGTCACCGGTGATCTGGAGGAGCTGCGGCTGCCGTTCGATGTTCAACCTGGAGGTTGGTTTGGCATTGTGGGCGTTCAGAATGGTAACATGTGTCTAAGACTATCATCAACTGGAAGAAGATCCCAGCTTATTGTTTGGAATCCAGCCACAAAAATTCACCGGTACATAGAAGATCCTACTCAACATTACTGCACCATGTGCAGTTTTATCTACTCATTTGTTTACTATCCTAATTCTCAGAAGTACGCTATAGTTCACCTCTATAGAAAAAGTCTGAGAGACGAACTATGTTGGTTAACCATGTTCTCTCTGGAAACACCGCACTGGGAGTATAACATACTATGCCCTCCCTATGTTCAGAAACTAGATGGTCATACCGTCTCCCTCGACGGTGTCTGCTATTGGGTGAGTTGGGCCAGAGATATCGTCCAGTATCCAGCCTACATACTGGGATTTTCAATCGTTACTAAGTCATCCTTGACGATAACAATCCCTCCGAAGGCGTACTCAAATGATCATCGATTAATTATCTATGATGGATATCTTTGCATGGTGTCCATTTCAAGGGACGAGATTAACTTTGAGTCAACCTTATGGAAGATTAAGCAAAATGGCTCGGAAGTTTCATGGGAGTGCGTATTCACCATCCGTGGCGAGGGATTTCCAGAAATTCCAACGATATAGTGCGAGGAAGGAATTATCCTCCTTCGTGCCACTTTTCGAGAAGCCCTCATTTTTCGCGGTTACCCGGCACTAAGTGCATTCGATTTTTTGCATTTCAACCCCAACACAAATCAGAAGGTGCTCCTCGAGGAAGAAGGTTACATGGGTAGAGTCGAGATAAAGACGGCGCATTTGTACTCTGAAGGTTGTTTTGGTGTCTGAGAATAGACACCGAATATCAGAATTTGTTGGTGCAGAGTAAGGGAGGCACTTATGTAACCTTCTTCCTAGCCGTGAAGTCAAAGTGCTCTCTCATCTAATTTACTTATTTTATCTAAGATGTTCTTCGTGCAATTATTATCCTTTATTATCAATGTTGCCAATGCATGGCTCCCATAGTAGGTGGTTTGGTTAGTAGTATGTATGTGTGCTCTGTAATGTCTATGAACTTACCTTTGAACCCTCAATATTTTATTTTATTTTTCAAATTATAAATTAGAGCCACTATATTACAAGCACATGAGCTCATAAGGTACATAATCGACTGAATGAAAAATCACAATAAACAACCTCATATTACAAGTACCAACACATGCGTATATATGATTAAACCAAGAAATCTATAGTATTAGGAATTTGCAGCTGCTAAAGATCCATTGATCACATAAATCATATAGCAAGACAAGTTATGGAAACTTCTACAGTGGTCTCCATCTAGAAATTAGAGTCCTGATGCTAAAGGCGCAGTAGTTCATAGAAATGAGAGTTCTTTTCAAGGAATCCTGGGGCTATAACAACGCACGTAGATTTATATATAACAGATTTTTGAACATAGCATATCATATGTTATCAAATGCAGAACACAAAAAAAAATATGCTATCAAATGCTCACCGTAATTTTATATCTAGATTTATGAAAAATTTTATTTTCGAATTAACTGCTCCTAGAACAATCTCTTATAATATTAAACAGTAAATGCTCAGAGTAATTGTATTGTGAAAAAAATTTCTATGAACTCCCAGCTCTCACGATACATTAAATAGGCAACTGACTAATGCTATTTAACAATATAGAATATATACACTTAAGTTAAGCCTTTACCAAAAAAAAAAGTTATCTAACTAATTCTATTTAACAATATATAATATATACACTTAAGTTAAGCCTTTACCAAAAAAAAATCTTTACCTTAAGTGATGTTTTCTATTTTCTACTCATATCCTAACGTATTTACTTTATTAATTGTAATTCGACTCATATGCGAAACCAACTTTATTAGAAAAGATAGTCTATTTAGCTAGATTCATCGTTATATGAATAAAAATATCTATCTTTTTGTATTTATCAATTATTCATTTAAAAAAGTGTTTCGCATGAAAAAATTTAACGGATGAATTATTCTATTAACTATCAGATAAACTCTATTATAAAATAATAGTATCTGTAACGTCCCAATTCCTAGGCTGCAGTACTAGTAATTGAGAGTTACCATTTAGCGACCTCTAGGACTCTAATTTATTATGATTATAGATATAATATATGAGCCTGTCGTATAAAACATAAATCGAGTACTAATTAAATCACACATACAAGTAATTTCGATACAAACATACGCGTAGAGAAGACTATCGGGAAATAGGCTAGAAACTTAACTACAATATACATATAATATATAAGACTATTAAAACTTAGAGTCTATATAATCAAAATATAAAGGCGTCTTATGAGACGAGTACTATCATACATGTGTACATCTTATAGACTTTTACATAAACATACTAAGCTCTGAGCCCTGGCTCATCCTGACAGCCCCTAAATTGGCACTCAGGCTTCTAACAAAATACCTAACCCTCAAAAGTACTACAAAGTGAGGGAAAGACTCTATCTGTCATACACATTTCACAAAATAAGGACACAGATACTTCTTCATTAGCCTTGTTTAGAACAGTTGCCTCACGCCTCTACTGGTTCTTTCGGATTGGAAACAGAGCTCCTAAGCGTATGTAATGCAGATCCGTGGATCTCTCAATCAGTCTGACAAACAACTCCCTGAGAACTAGCACCGCTAGCAAACAGATGGCGGTAAGCAGTAGCTCTCATACACGGGAGGTCACGCTGTCTCTTGGGTCGTGAAGTAGTAGAAGAAATAGTAAAATCGGTGAGAAAAGATGAGCGAGTAGCCGTGGGATCCTCGATCTGCCTCTCTTTGTCATATCATCTCTAAGATGATGTCCTGCGCGGGGGAAATAACTAAGGGGTGAGAATCTAAGGTTCTCAGTAAGGTATGTGCTACGGGAATCTAATGTGATAGACTATCTTTAGCTAGCGCAGTCTTTAATATGGTCACACATTGAAATCACTACCATAGTTATAATTACGGAAAACAGTTATAGCTATTTAACAATCAAGAAATAACCAGGCAAACACAGAAACTACCAAACACAACAAGAAAGCAAGTATAGCACAAACAATTAGCATATAAGAAATCACAGAGAATAATGCTACAAACAAAGCATGATGCATGTCTAGCCCTAAGCAGGCCATGAGCTCATGCGTCGGTTGACTACCCGTAACCCGACGTTACTCGGAACAAGTCTGAATATGGTTTTCCACTTGCATACAGTCGGTATACCTCTCCGTACGGATGAAACCGCGTACAGTCAATGGAGGATAATATATATATAAAAGGGGCACAAAGGCCAGTATACAGTACAAGAGGAAACAGTATCTGCACGGTTGAAATCGCGTACAGTCTATGGATACATATATACTATGAGCATCCCCACAGTATAGCATAGTCATAAAGCATATCATTAATCATTATCATTTATTCATAAATCATGAGTCATAAAGTATGAGCGGGACAAACCACCGTCCTCATAATCCTTGGACAATTATGGTCATAAATAACACCATTGGCATAAAAGCCACAGCCCAAGGAGACATAAACATTTAATTAAACATTCTCATTATCTATCTGGGAGATAAGAGCAAGACAAGTAGCCAATATTCATAACATGTAGGAAACATCACCATAGAACTACAATCATCAATAAACCCAGAAAAAAAGTTAGACTAATTAAGTTCAATACCGATATCGTTATTATATGAGGGCTCTTACGTCTTTACTTATAACTATGAAGGTCCTAACCTAGTCATTTCAGTCGTAACCCTATCTGACTCATGGTTTGAAGATCTAATTACCCTTATTAATTACTAAGTTACTCACTACACTTAGGAAAATATCCATAACCTGTTTGACATCAAATTAAGATTAAAAGACCATCTAAATCTTTAGAATTCATTCTAAGGTTCCTGGGGATCACTCGAGTCGGTGACTAAACTGGTTAATCGAAAATCGGTTCAACTATGTACTTAAGATTATGAAACAAAGTTTTACTTAAGAAGACTAGACTAATGTTTTGGTTGAACCACAATCAACCACTCAGAAGTTCACAGAACAATTCTGGAGTCGATATAATTCTTAGAATGCAACACTGGCCTCATTTAACTATATTATCTTTATTTTGCCTCCTAGATACTCGTTCGGTTCTATTTAGTACTTCTATTGGTCCTTAACATGGTAATTACTCTAAATCGGTATTATCTTAACTTATAACTTTAAGGCATTTAACTTAGTCATTTTCCTTGAACCGGACACTTAAAAACTTAGAATTCCAAACATAAGCCAAGCCGGAAACTCAGTTCGGTTCAGCCGTGACTTACTAAGTTGTCATTCAGTTGAACCGTAACTTAGCTTTAGTTCTAAATCATTTCCCAAAACTTAGTTCAATTTGGTTAAACCAAATAATCTTTGGTTTAACCACAAGTAAAACAGTTTAATAAAC
>JASCZI010241658.1:415312-426933 GCA_036250425.1 Stylosanthes scabra
TCTGTTCGTGCACGAACAGAATTTTACTACTAGAACGAACAGATTTTTAAAAGCAAACGAACATGTTTTAAAATCTGTTCATGTTAACTATGAAAATATGTTCGTTATATATATAAAAATCTGTTCGTTTGGGACTTGGTTGGAGGTGTACATGTAGCATTACCGTAATATAAAATATGTACATGTTTTGGGTAACATTAAAACTTAGGTGAAGTACAATTTTTGATATTTACAAGAGGCAGATGCTATGAATGAAGGTATAAGTTCTCGATACTTAGTATCCAACTCTAATATAGCTAATTAACCATAAAATTGTTACGGACATGCTTAAATGTTCACGAGTGCTGTGGTTTGTGACTGTATACTTTGAAGTGCATAATTCAAATTAGTTATGAAAGCCAATTTGTCTACCTTGCAACATTGTCAAACCTTTAGCAGCTCTATGTGCTACTGGTAAGTATCAATGGTGATTGGTAAGTAGAAGCTCTAAGTGGTAATCAAGTCATGCTTATTATTTAGCTAAAAGTAAATACATCCTCAGAAAAACTCAAAGAAACAATGGAATTATAACACACTCTCCAATTGACTCCGAGAGTAGACTCACGTGATTGGAGTATGGTTTCCATTATATTTTGTTAATTGATTTATCTGATACGCCTCCGTATAAGGAATTTTATCATTAGCTCTGCAAGCATTGCCGGCCAATACACAACAACTCACAAAACTCCAAGCCCATGCTAGCAGGATCACGAGTGCCCTTAAGAGTTCACGACTCCTGACCAAAAATATCTAATAAATATAATATATCATCCTAATGATGGAATCTGTCTCCGAGACGAAATTCCTCTAAAGTTAATAGTGCGTTTGATCGTTTCCATTCATGTAAACCACGGCTATACGGATGGCTATGCTTCACCAAACGTTGCCAGATGATATCATTCTGGAAATCCTTTCCAGAGCTGATTCCGTCGTGATAGGTAGAAGCAGAACGCTCTCCAAGTTTTGGAACGAAGCACTTTGGGCTCCAGAGTTCGTGCTCCGCCATACGATGTCCCAAACACGGAAGCATAAGTCAGTTATTGTTCACGCGTCGTATCTTCATGCGCGGGAGAAGATAGACTCTTTAATACGAATCCTTCCGTCAACGGGTACTCGAACCTATGTCGCCTTACCAACTAAACTCACAGGATCTGGAGCTTTTAATTTGGTTGGTTGCGAAAACGGTATGTTGTGTATCACCGAAAAAGGCCATGGAAACAATGCGAACATTTTGCTATACAGCATGCTAACGCAAAGTGAAAATTTAATTTCCTACCCAGCCAAAGTAACACAGCGCAACAAGGTCCTGATGTATGCTTTCACCTACCATCCAATGACCCTTGACTATTGTAATTTCCATGGATTTCAGAAAAACGTCGGAGATAGATTATGGGGATACACCATATATTCCTCCAACACGAAGCAATGGTCGAATGTAGTTGCTTGCCATGGAGATCTGTCTACGATGGGTAATAAGTATTGTTCCAACTTAGGAACAATTTACTGGATCAAATTTGCCTCCAATCAGTCCAACCATGCAGAGTCCGTCGTTGCATATTCAGTGACCCTTGATCAGTTTAACAATTACATCATACCATACAAACGCAGGGGTGGAAAACATGCCTTGATTAAATACAAAGGTAACGTGTGCCTGGCCAACATCGTCAATGACAATGGAAGACAACATACAACAACTCTATGGACTGTTTCCAGCATAGTGGATCAAACATTCAAGTGGAAAGCTACGTTGAAGATCAGCAATCTGAGGAGATACGTTAATCCTTTCTTCTTCATTAAATCGGATTTAGTGTGTATTACGGATGATTGCCGCGACACACACGGAGAACTCGATGCCATTATCTTATCAAGGTTTCAAACTAATCAACCTTTTGCAAGACATCACATTCTCTGTGGGGGTTGTGGTCATCAACTTCAGATCAAATACGTGGATGAAATAGTTCCTTCTATATATCCTGTTTAATGTAACGACCATATATATCGAAACATCTTTGTTTTAGATAACCAAAGGTCAATGTCGAGAACTATTTGATTAAATATTATCCTCTTGCTTTTTGATGTTTCCATAGCATTAAACAAGCTCGAAGGCTCTACTTAATTGAAAAGTCAAATTAAACTTATACATGCAATTCATTATAGAATGGCGAGAGCAAGCACCAATCCTCATTACCTATACACATACCCGTCCTTAAGCCAATATTTGGACAACACACTTGGAAGCTTGCACATCTCAACGACAAAGCTTTGGCGAGTTGAGAAATAAGACAAAACAATTAATGATGTGTACTAGATGCATATGGCCCGCCATATTGCTCATTTGTGCAGTGAATCTAAAAATCACATGTAACGCCCGCCATTTACATCTACCAACCGTAAAACTCACATGTAACATTCACCAATAACATTAACCGGCGAAAAATTTGGCACCAAAACACAAAGATAGCATCAAGGATGAAGGTCTTCGTTCAATTTCAGGAGAAGTTAATATCTAATGTGGCTTGAGACACAGTCTCATACAATCACCCACTTCGTAGAATGGAACGGAATCGTGGCCTAGGAGTAGACCAAGTGAATGAGGTCCTGTCATAGAAAAAAAGAAAAATCACTTCACGAAGTTATTCAGGTTAGTTCTTTTGTTATCTGTTCTATTATATAGCTTCATGTATTCAAATGCTAGGCGTGTTCTTGACTGCCAATTTTCTTTCGTCACTTCTAGCCTCCGAAGATGTCATCACAGAAATTGTTGAAACCAGCCAACAACATAGCAATGTATGTGCACACAAAACAGCAAGCTCTGATAATGTAATATTCAATGGAAGGGAGCCGCTCCTCGAAAATCAACAAGGTATGCGCTGGAAAATTACATATTTTTCATTTATAGACCTGAATGAAATCTACATTACTAAGACTTAATACAAATGCGGTGGTAATTTAATATAACAGCTCAGGATCCCTGCAGTACATTTCAACTACCCACATTATTTATTTGACAAATGACCATTTACATTACACTCTGCATTTCAAGTTATTGCTGGAAACTAAATGAGAGGATTTTTATGAGATTACGTTCATTCCTTACTACATATTATTTGAACCAAACCTACACTACCTTACCTTATATTTTTTTATAATCGCCTGCTGTTGCCTGACAATCAGCATGTTTTATTTGTAATTATTCTGCCATGGCCAAACTGCAGTAAACTCCTCAATCAGTAGCCAAATATCCCCAACACAATATTATCCGTACTGTGGCAAAGAAAATTTACCAACCAAATTGTCACCTTCTCAATATGTCACACAAGCAGCGGACACTTTTCCATATGCAAAGCCAGGTAATCAATCTATTTGTTCGTCACAATCATGAACAATCTATAATGTCTTTTAAAATTTCCAAAATGTTACGAACGCTATCAGCTATTATGCCTATAATACGAATAGACGTTAGAACTGTTATCAGAGACCGTTTTATTCCGTCATATATATTTCTCCATTTAACTATGCACATGGTTCTTCACAGTGCTGAATGCTTCGAGTAGTAGATACATTGGATCGGGAAAGGTTACTAATGAGATAAGAGATGCCTTCGCAGGACGGGAAAACCAGAGTATTGAATTATGAAAGATATGCAATAGCTATCCATATAATGACCCAGGTTACGATTATCATAACAAATGACTACCATGATAACGCGTTAGTTTCTCTAATTATTTTAACAATAATGCTACGTAACTTCCGTTTCAATTTTCAGTCGTATCCGATACAAGCAAACCAGCTGCAGCAATCAGACCACAGTGGTACAATGATCAAGGAACTATAGCGAGAGGTAACCTATAGTAGTTAACAACTGCGTGTTAAGTAACTTAAATTCCACGATCTATACTCTACAACGGTTTCAAGTCGCAAATGCATAAATGATATATTACACGTGCACAAGTATTCCACACTCAATTTATGTTTCATTTTGTAACTTTACAACTCTTCTTTCTATTGCCTGCACAATTGTTCCCCCATGCAATTCTTTTAGAAGGAGCTATGTCCAATAAAAAAAATCCCTCACCAGAAAAAAGGTTTTTTATTTACAGTTAATAGTTCAGAACCGAGTGAAATCCAACGTTCCGAGGTCAATTTCCGCGGTAAGGAGAATTTGGCAAATCAGAGTTCAAATAATCGGCATGTTTTTCAGCTGAATGACAACTATCTATATACAGGCTCAGGTTATATCGTTTATCCATGTTTTCTTTTCATGTTACCTTTAATATCTGAGAAAACTTTCAGATGACTTATTAGTTCATTTCAATTTGCAGTATTGGCTGATGTGGATAACCAACCCACATCATCGATGGTGGAACAAAATATGGACGCAAAATCTCTCCCCAGAGGTTGGTAGTTGCGAGCATCAATGGAAAATAACAATAAAATTTGCATTTATCATGGTAACAGTTATCTCTTAATATTACAAATGTAGCCGTAGCTACGAACACAAGTCATACACCATTAATTGTTCCATATTGGGTTCATTCTGGTGGAGCTATAAGTAACATGGAGAAAACGGCTGGAACAATGGTAGTCAAGTTACCCAGCTTTGTACGGAAAACACAAATCTTCAAGGTTCGTGAGTCACATTCTTTGAAAGTCTTTATAGAAAGTTTCAAGAGGCATAGATTCTGATATGTTTAGTCAAACACACCATTGCGAGGGGACTCAATTTTCTGAATTGCACGCAGATCACTCAACAGAAACTATTGGAACAATTTCATGTCAACCGACAACAGTAGCTACCAGACGGGTTGAATTCCACGGAATATCGCCCACGGAGCATTCAGACCCTTCTGATATTGGTATCATGTTGCTTATACGATTTAAATTGCTTTTCAAATTACATTGCTGATTGAGGCAGATCTATTATTTTTTTTAACGAATTATCCAAGAAGTATCGAGTTTTACGGAAGTTTCATGACTGGAGGATGTTTACTTCTTTATGACATTTTAAACATATTTACTGATTCATGGAATGATGTAGGTGTTTGCAGTGAGATTGTTCTCAATCAGAAGGACACACGTCCCCATGATACGCAAACAGAGGGTATGTATTGCTTGAGTCCGAAAATTCTTCCATATTCATTGTCCATTTACAATAAAGCATAACATGTCATGTAAATTCTTGGGCTCTGCATCCCAATCATAGGCTTAGTTTTTCTGGAAGATGAAAAAATCCATGGAAACAATGAGCCACATCAAGCCCTCACACCAGAAGGCAAGTCTTTATCACGTTTTTCATAACTAACTGTTCAAACTGACTGCATGGTGATCCAACTATATGACATCAATATACATATCAATCCAGGTTATTTGGATTTTGGGAGACCTACTCATCAGTGCATGTATTGTGGAGCTTTATTTTGGTACCAGGAGAGGATAGAAAAACACTATAATGCAGCAAACCCAAAATACACATTGTGCTGTAGGCAGGGGCAGGTTCGGTTACCATTCTTGTAGCAAGCGCCCGAACCACTTAATGAACTCTTCTTCGAAAATGGTAGAAAATCGAAGGAATTCAAGGAAAATACTCGCACGTACAATAGTATGTTTGCGTTTACTTCTTTTGGTGGAAATATCCACAGATCCATCAACAAGGGAGGAGCTCCACCAACTTTTATACTACATGGACAAAATTACCATCTAATGGGGAGTTTTCTACCTCAGGATGGAGCAAGCGCTAAGTTTGCCCAACTCTATATATACGACACTGAGAACGAGGTCGCAAACCGAACATCGGTCGTTAGGTATGTTGTAAAATATATTGAGGTATCAATAGTATATAACTGTTGGGTGATTTTTTCTTTATACTTCACCCTATACTATGCTAACCAGCAATTGTGCCTATTGCAGCTCATCCGATAGTACGAAACAATTAGATACTAACATCGTATCAGACCTCATAAAAATGTTAGACACACATAATGTTCTCGCAAAGGTGTTTCGAATGGTCCGAGACAGTGTAAGACACAATCCTCGACTTGATGTTCGGCTTAGACTTTTTGGCAGAAGAAGACGCGATGGTCCAAGACAGTGTAAGACACAATGAGATTGCAGGATTGGTTATTGGTGATTTTGAGCCATCTTCTACAAAAAGAGTTATCGTTGTCGAGACGAAAACAGGATCGCTACAACGCATATCAGCACTGAACCCTTCTTACCTGGGGTTGCAGTATCCACTTTTGTTTCCTTACAGAGAAGATGGCTAGAGAGAAATGATACTGTTAAATGCTAAAAGGGCGAGTGAAAGCACGAATTCAAAATCCATGAGCATGAGAGAATTCTTTGCATTTAGAATTCAACACAGACCTTGGCGTGAAGGAGTTTTGATATTCTCACGAAGACTTTTTCAACTATTCCTGGTGGATGCTTTTTCCATGGTTGAAGCAACTCGGTTAAAATACATTTACTCAAAGCAAAATGAATTCAGGGC
This sequence comes from Stylosanthes scabra, assembly GCA_036250425.1. NCBI lineage: Eukaryota > Viridiplantae > Streptophyta > Magnoliopsida > Fabales > Fabaceae > Stylosanthes > Stylosanthes scabra. Next base: position 421,839 of record JASCZI010241658.1, read on the forward strand.
TGAGCTCTATAGTGGACTGAAGGACGCACTTCACAACGGAGAAACAAACGTTGCTGCTGTGGGAAAACGAGTCGTGCTCCCTTCAAGCTTTACTGGAGGGCCTAGGTACATGATTCAGAATTATCAAGATGCGATGGCAATTTGCAGGGCAGTTGGATACCCTGATCTTTTCATCACACTCACCTGTAATCCGCAGTGGAAAGAGATCAGAGAATATTGCATGGAGAACAACCTAAAACCAGAGGATCGACCAGACATTGTTTGTAGACTTTTCAAAGCTAAGTTGGACACACTAATCAGAGATATTGAAAAGAACAATCTCTTTGGCAAATCAATTGCAGGTTTGTAAATATTCATAATTAACTATTTATACTATGCATCTTTTTCTATCAACTTAAAAACGTTGTAATATTTGAATAACTTTTGCAGTGATATATACGATTGAGTTTCAGAAGAGAGGATTGCCTCATGCACATATTCTACTTTTTTTGGCTCCAGAACATAAGTACCCTAAACCGGAGGACATTGACAGAATTATTTCTGCAGAGATTCTAGATCCGGATGAAGATCCACATTATTTTGATGCTGTGAAGAGTTTCATGGTTCATGGTCCATGTGGATTGGCAAGAAAGAGCTCACCCTGCATGGAAAATGGAAAGTGCATGAGACACTTTCCAAAAAAATTTGTTGAGCACACGACAATTGACCAGGACGGATATCCAGTCTACAGAAGAAGAGACACAGGACGGACCATTGAGATTTCTGGCATCCATCTGGATAATCATTTCGTGGTTCCACACAATAAGTTCCTTTTGATGCGATATGGAGCACACATTAATGTCGAATGGTGCAACTAGTCCAAATCGATCAAGTATCTCTTTAAGTATATAAATAAGGGGACTGACAGAATAACGGCATCTTTTTTCTCTGCGGGAGCTGGAGATGGTTCAAGCGTGGCTGTGGATGAGATTAAGCAATTTTATGATTGTCAATATATTTCTCCGTGTGAATCTACTTGGAGAATTTTTGCTTTCGACATTCACTATAGAAAACCATCCGTTGAAAGGCTAAGCTTCCACCTTCCAGGTGAACATATGGTTCTGTATGATGATAACGATGAGCTTCAAACAGTCATGGAAAAGGCAAGCGTCCGGGAATCCATGTTTATCGCTTGGTTTAGTGCAAACCGATGTTCCGACGTGGCTAGACAGCTCACTTATAGCGAATTCCCCAGCAAGTTTGTGTGGAAACCAACTATTCGAAAATGGGAGCCAAGGAAGAGTCGTTTAGTAGTCGGCAGGCTGTTTTTTGTGCCACCTACATCCGGTGAGATGTACTACCTAAGGATGCTATTAAATGTCGTTACAGGTCCTAGAACTTATAAGGAAATCCGGACATACAGCGGCGTTGTGCACTCATCGCTTCGCGATGCATGCTATGCAAGAGGTTTGTTAGATAATGATCAAGAATATGTTGATTCAATTAAAGAAGCAAGCCATTGGGGGAGTGGACATTACCTGCGTCAACTTTTTGTGACACTTCTTTGGACACATTCAATGACTCGCCCAGAAATTGTTTGGGACAAAAGTTGGAAGTTATTGTCGGATGGAATACTACAACACCATTGAAGGACATTTAACTTAGCAGGTACACCCTAACATCCTATTTGAATTACATATACTGCTACTATACGTGTAACTATATTCTTAAATTTTTATCTTGACCCAAGCAACCATTTTGGTACGTGAGTGGGTTTCTTCAGTTAAATTTTATTTTCTTGGGTTTAAGTCCAACAAGAGCGAACATTGGTTTTATATATCACCAACTTATCCATACTTAATGCAGAATTGGTGTTAACGGAAGAGGAATTGTCAAGATTAACACTGCTTGACATTGAGGCAATACTTAATGCAAATGGAAAAACTTTGGATGAATTCCCAACTATGCCATCAGTTGAATTTGGCAGCGCTGACTCTATGAGGCTACACGCATCAAAGAACAAATTAATTGCCGATGAGCTTCGTTATGACCGAGTTCTACTGTCACAGCAACATGAAGACCTTCTCATGCGTCTTAATGACGGTCAAAGGGAAGTGTATAAAAAAATTCTATCTGCAGTGGAGAACGGTTCTGGAGGAGTGCTCTTCTTATATGGTTACGGTGGAACAGGAAAGACATTTGTCTGGAATACTTTGTCAGCAGCGTTAAGATCACAGGGACAAATTGTTTTAACAGTTGCTTCTAGCGGTATAGCATCGTTACTGTTGCCGGGAGGCCGAACGGCTCACTAAAGATTTGCAATTCCACTTATTCCAAATGAATCTTCAACATGCAACATCAAACAAGGTAGTCCGATTGTTGCACTATTATCACATACAAAACTAATTATTTGGGACGAGGCACCGATGATGCACATATTTTGTTTCAAAGCACTAGACAGAACAATGAGAGACATATTGCGCTTTGATGAACCATCTAGCCTTGAGCTTCCGTTTGGGGGGAAAACAGTTGTATTCGGGGGAGATTTCCGGCAAATGCTTCCGGTGGTAACAAAGGGGTCTCAACAGGACATTGTTAACGCATCGATTAATTCATCTTATTTGTGGGAACATGTACATGTGCTTACTTTGAGCAAAAACATGAGACTACAGTCACCAGCTCAATCTGAAAGTGTTGAAGAGCTCAAAGAATTCTCCAATTGGATACTTAATATAGGAGATGGTAACATAGGAGATTCCGAAGATGGTTGTTCTTCTGTTCCAATACCACCGGACCTGATTATAAATAACCACAAAGATCCTATTGCTGCAATTGTGGAAGCTGTTTATGCGGACTACTTAAATGATTTTGCTAATCCTGAGCATCTCCATGGTAGAGCTATTTTAGCACCTACAATTAGTGACGTTGAAGAAGTGAATGCATACATGCTGTCGTTGAACAAAAATGAATTAAAAACATATCTCGGTTCAAATTCTGCATGCTGCAATGGTGATGCTAGCGATATATTTGAGAGTTTGCACACTCCAGAATTCCTTCAGTCGGTCAAGTCTCCAGGCCATCCAAATCACGAGTTGCATTTAAAAATAAGTTGTCCGATGATGCTGATCAGAAACCTTGATCATTCAGCTGGTCTTTGCAATGGAACGAGATTGGTTATCACGAGACTAGGTGAAAAAATTATTGAAACACAGGTACTTACGGGCAACAATGTAGGCGAAAAGGTATTCATTCCAAGAATGACTCTCACTCCATCCGATACAAGACTACCTTTTAGATTTCAATGCCGACAGTTCCCCCTCATTCTATCATATGTTATCACAATAAACAAAAGTCAAGAGCAATCTCTAAATAAAGTTGGTTTACTTCTTAAGCAACCAGTTTTCACACATGGTCAGTTATATGTTGCGGTGTCTAGAGTTACATACAGGAAAGGCTTAAAATTGTCATATCTCATGAAGACTCAAACAACTCACGTGCTACAAGAAATGTTGTCTTCAAAGAGGTCTTCAGAAATTTGTAAAGAGCTGTCAAACTATTTTAAGGTATGTAACACTGTATCATTAGTGTTCAGTCCACAATACATTTTTCTGATCCAGTTGACAACATCTTTATACTTTATTTGCTTATACACAACATGTCTATGATCATCTGCCACTTTGTTCATTGTGTGTCTTATGAATCTTCCAACCTTATGATATTTAAATATGTTTTAACTAATTCCTTGCAGGATATCCAATTGTTGCATGGACTTCACCAAAGAGTCCTGGCTATTCGATGTGATAAATGAGTTTATTCGTTTCCGGTGACAAGCTGCTCAGTTTCTTTTGTGCTTAGCATCATGTTATGTGTTATTTTTTGTATAAATGACGAGATGTTGTCTTTTTTTCTGAGACCCTCAAATGTACTTTGAGATGAACTTGATCTTTTATTATTCTATAGTTGAATTCAGTTCTTGTTTTAGGCGCTATAACAATTTTATCCCGCGCATCACGCGGGTTGGTTGCTAGTATTTACTAAAAAGTAACAATATTTATATCATATATTTAAGAAAGAATAAACAAAACTTTAAATTACTATATTTTTTATATATAAAAGCTGCAAAAAGTACAAAAAGCTGAAAAAGGACAATAGAGTTTGATTACTAGAGTGTTGCCAGTCCATAATAACACATCTTTTTAGGATGAAGATCCAACGGTTAAAAGCTTAAAAGGTGTACTGGTCCACAAAACATGTTTTGGGCGCACCGATCCCCTAAACATGACGTGCGTACTGAATCCGTGCCCTACTTACTTATACCCACCTACCTTTTTGTCTTCATTGCAATTGAAGAAAGATAACATGCTAGAAAACTCAACATTTATTGGGTGACAAAGTAGATAAAAGCATATTATAAATTATAAGTAGTATCAATTTATAAAGAAAATAAAAAATATAATAATTCACTTCAATTTTGCTACATGTACACATAAACACATCAAACACAAAACTCACCCACTCTCATCCAAGGCGCGTGTTCCACACCTCCCATAGACACCTTCCCCCCACGCATTCTCATCACGCGACATTCCATCAGCTTCCTTCAAACACGCAGCTGTTTCTTCTTCTTCTTCACTGCGTCAACCTCCGTCTTCTTCGCCTCCGCCTCTTCTTCTTCCTCCTCCTCTTTCTCATTCTCTGTTTCTTCTTCTCCTCCTCCTCCTCCTCGTCTTCTTCTTTTCTTCGCCATTAACAATATTGAAAAGTACTCAAAATATACTCTTCATCCACAACACACAAAAGTTGCAAAAACAGAGCAATTACAAAATCCAACAGCATCTCACTAAAACCAACCTCATAAACGGAAAGGAATTTTGTACAATTGGTTTGAATCTGATCTAGATTTGTGCAATTACACCTTTATATTTCTGCTCAATCCATTTTGAAATTCTGCTCAAATTGGTCATAGAATCTGTTCTAGATTTGAATGTGAGTGTTTGAAACCCTCAAAACACTGATTGATATAACCAATTAAGATTCTGCTCAAATTAGTGAATGATAATAAACCTTTATGATTCTGCTCAACCCATATTCTAATTCTGCTCAAATTGGTTTTCAG
>JASCZI010241658.1:452812-471686 GCA_036250425.1 Stylosanthes scabra
CACGACCTTGAAATCAGGGGTTATATCATCAGGGAGTTGGCATCTCCAGTATTGGTGAACCTCATCATCAGAATTGTTTGAAATGGATGACTCTGACCGATCTAAAACTGCTTTTCCAAGAGCCCCAGCATTGGCAAGCCTTGCTGTTGCATCGACCGAGCTGGAAGTTCCAGTCAATGATGTTCTGAGAGAAAAGGGAACAAACTCTGCTGCATTTGGATTCAAAGTGGTTGCCTTGTTTGGACTGCTTAGTTTTGCATCCGTTTGGGATAATTTCTTGGACAAGTTCATTATTAACTATGTCAACAAAATATCTAAATATAATCTAGGTACAGGAATAGCACATGTTCAGCCAGTCTCATCCAAACCCTGAAAATTTATCAATTTGATCATGCTCATTGATCAAAGAAATTTCATACATCACGCAGGTAAATGAATTACAACATGAATGTGCCAAAAACTCAGTATACAACTTATGTCACAGCTATATCCTAAACATATCCATGCTGTATGCGGTGCGGCACAATTTGTGCAAAGCAGTTGAGCTTATGCTGCACATGTCACATTAGAGACAACTAATTTGTGCATCACTGCAAACAAACTATTAGGTGATCATTCATTACTGCCCCCCCAAAAAAAGAAAGATGAAGTATAGTGACAAATTGTTTCAGAACTAGGAAGACATTAAAGGACATTGTTAAAACCCTAAATTGTTCCCTCCACAGTATATATAACTGAAATAAATTCTAGATGAACTGAACGATTAAGATAATTCTTTAATTTGGACTACTAAGAAGTTAGAACCTCCATGAAACAATCTAACAAACAAACAAAAAGAAAGAAAAGAAAATTCAAATCAAGAAAATTTAAACCAAAATTTTACAAGAACAGCAACAGTAACGAGTTCAATCATGAGAGCACATAGAGAAACACAACCTCCCAATACGAAATTATAAAACTATGAGAGATCTTGAGCAATTCACAACCTTCAGATACTTACAAGGAAATAGACCAAAACAGACCCAATGACTAAAATTAACAAAGGGAACAACAAAAGCTGCGAATTACATAAAGGAGCGAAAAATTAGCGATAAGGCTAAGTCAAAGATCTGAAATCCACAGAAGAAAAAAAAGAAAAGCTTAACAAACAAACAAACAAAAAATCATAAGATAAAAAATTAGACCTTCGCGAATCAAGTCGAAGAGATCCATAGGCATGTAAGATCGAGAGGAAGAGGATTAAACGAAATTGTGGAGCTGATTTTTGTGTGTATTTTCTTTTGTTCTGGGAAATTGTGGTTTGGAACTTGGAGCTATGATTATTATCCTCTCTCTCTTCCCCTCTCTTGTTTGTTTTTCTCTATGTCTCACACTTAAAGTTTCTTTTTTTTTCTTTCTTTTTATTTTGGTTTATGTTGTTTTGAAACCCTTGTTAGCCCAATGGCAGCACCACCACAAGAAAATACTGTTTTGCACGACCCAACCCTTTGGTGAACTCCATCTCATAATAAATTATATCATTTTTAATTTTAATATTAGAAATATCAATAAGTTGTTATTATTATTTATAACTATACGAATTCACGGATTTTTTTTAAATAAATAAAAAATACCAAATTTTCAATAATAGACATGCTGGAGGAATTTATCATTTTAGGCCATTCTACTTATCTCGGACTCTGCAATCTCGGAATTGCCTATAGGACTACAGAGCTGGAAATAGAGCCTTAAATTTTATATTACATGTATCTCGGGACTGCTGAATGGTAAATTCTTTCGGTGTACACCTCTATCCAAGTCTCAAACGAACATGTTTTTATATATACAACGAATAAGTTTTTATAGTTGACAAGAACAAATTTTAAAACATGTTCGTTTACTTTTAAAAACCTGTTCGTTTTAGTGGTAATATTCTGTTCGAAATCTATATATACAACGAATATGTTTTATAGTTGACACGAACAGGTTAAAAATCTGTTCGCTTGCTTTTAAAAACATGTTCGTTCTAGTAGTAAAAATCTGTTCGTTGGGACTTGAATAGAGGTGTATACTAAAAAGAGGTGTACACCAAGATTAATTGTATTATAAATTTGGTATTTTTTTAATTTATTTAAAAAAAATCCACGAATTCACTTATGCACATGCACCTTTTTTTTTTCTATTTGACCTCAAGCTTATCAAAGTTTATTATTTTAATATTCATAAAACCAACTTTAATGTAGTCTCCTCGGAATTAATTAATCTACGTTATTGGGATTTGGGTAGAAAAACATAATACCCCGACTTCATTTGTGAAGAAAATAGACTTTGACGCGTCACGCGAGTAACATTTTCTATTTATACATACATGATCAATTTTGGATAAAAAAAAATGCATAATCAATTTTTTTTATTCATAGCCAATTTTTTAGGACAAAAAACACTTTCTTTCAAGGAAAAAGAAATAAAAAGAACCTTAATTATATATCTTAACCAAATTCTAGAAACTTTACGGTAAATAGTATTTTCTAAATCTGAGTTTAGAAAAGAGACAGAAATTAAAAAATAAAGATTAACTTAAATTTGTTATTATATTTGGTGTAAAGTATATAAGAATGAATTATGTCAAAGTATTTTTTTTAATTTAAAACAAAAGTAGAGATTGAAACAAATAAAATTACTAAAATGCACTTGCCAATTAAAAAAGGGTTTAACTAATATCCTAAGGAGCACATGATAAATTTATAATTAATAGAATGTTTTAAACTTTTATATTTAATAAATATAAAAAACTAAATACATTGAAAATTTAATTTTTTTATATTTTTAATAAAAGTTTTTTTAATTTATAATATTAATATGTGCCCTTAGGACACAATATAGATAAACCGTTACAAAAATCAAAACAATACTTTGTTACCGGAAAATTTTTTATTTAAATGAAATAAATATTTTATTTACCAAAATAAAAAAAATTTATTAATTTATCATGTGTTATTAGTAGCGCTATTTCAAGAGACGAGCCCAAACATACGCAATGTCGCCTTAAGTAACAGCAGGACTGGATCTAATTGTTTGAACCTAGTACCGCCTATAATCAAGACTGGCTTAAAAGCATAATCATGTTTGCTCAGCGGAACTCGGCCTAAACAAGCCCGCCCGCTTTGACAGTAGGATTGGGGCCAAATTGACTTGGTTTCGTATGAGTGAGATTCAAATAACATCCCTTCACCTCTATATAAAGAGCTTAAAGCTCTCATTTTCTTATCACAAACCAAAATCCTCACTCACATCTCTCATGCCCTTTGCTAACTTATGGCAACAAATGAGTTATACTTTATTGTTTTATATTCGAACGACGTCATTCACTATCATGATAATGAAGTTTGGTTTAGTGTTATTCCAAAATACCAATCTGCTTTATGGTACAATCGGGAGCATTCGGAGTGGGGGAGTGTGGGGGGATATAGTAGGAGTAGGAGTGAGAAATAGGGAAATGTTGGAAGTGTTCCTCACTGGCGCTGAGATTGTTGTTGGGGACGAGTATAAAACTAAGTTTTGGCATGATAGGTGGTTGAGGGAGGGAATTCTAAAACAAAGATTCCCGAGGCTATTCAGGTTGGCTAGTAATAATATGTGAAAATCCAAGAGTGTGGATTGTGGAGTGGTAGTAATTGGATTTAGAGTTTCACTTGGAGAAGAGTATTAAGAGGTTGGGAAAATGATAAATTGAGGGAGCTGATGCAAATACTGAATAATGTGGGAGTGAAGAATGGAGTAGATGATAGTCTAATATGGGTCTTTGACAATAAAGACGTATACTCTCTGAAATCTTTTTTGAAAGTGGTGTATAAAAACAGGGAGAAAGATGTTGATATGAATATGTATAAATTTACGAAATCGTTGTGGAGGAGCTTAGTTCCACCTAGAGTTGAGCTCCTCACATGGTTTGTCATTCTTGAGAAATTGAATACACGGGGGAAGTTAGTAAGATACGGCATGCTTGAGGGGCATATGGCAACCTGTGTGTTGTGCAATAATGGGGTGGAGAATGTATACCATTTGTTCTTTGGGTGTTCTTTTACTTGGTTGCTATGAAGTGAAATTCCGAGGAGATGGAACATGAATTGGGTTTGGCCGGGGAATATAAAGGAGTGCTTTGAAGGGTGGATGTCATGCAAAGGTAGAAAGGATCTAATACGGTCATGAGCAACCTGTTTCTTCTTGGTGATATGGGTGCTATGGGATGTGAGGAATAAAAAGATTTTCAAGAATGAGGAATGCAACATGATTGAAGCCATAAATCAAGTGAGTGTTATGTCAAATTTGTGGCAGTAGGATTGGAGCATGCGCAAAGATCTATACTTGAGAGGGAACAATTGAAGAGAGTTATGCTTTATATGTTATATTGTATTAGTCTTGCTGTGGATTTTGATTCGATTTTGTTCTTTGTACTCTGTTATTTCTTTTTTCTTGTAACGGACGTGTCTGTTGTGGCCATCCTGAAACACTATCACCCCTCCTTTGGGCTTTGTGAGTTTTACAACTATCAAAAAAAGAAAAAAAAAGTGTTATTGACCCGTTTTTTTTCAACATCATGTTGTTGTAATACCGCAAGACTTTATATACCCCTATCCAACTGATGTGGGACTTAACATTCTACCCCTTATAAGGATACAATGCCCTCGTTGACACATTGATCCAAGCCCTGACTCTGATACTATATGTAACATCCCTGACTGCATGCTTGTGGATATTGTCCACTTTGTTAGGTAAGGAATATGACCCCTCTATGGGTCCCCCACACTCACTACCTGGCACACGGTTTTGTTTTCGATGGTAGGGGTGATGGCAAAGCTCCCCACGCTTACCCTTCAAAACGCGTCCGCAATGGAGAACTATCCACATCCCTATAAAGCACGCTTTATTATGTAACTTCTCTAACCGCTTATTTATGGATATTTTTCCTCTTTGTTAGGTAGAGTTGCTGACTCTTTATGGGTCCTCACACTCATGCTGATGCACAGTTTTGTTTTTTATGATAGGGATCATGGCAAAGCCCCACTCACTTATCAAAACGCGTCTGTAAGAGAGATAGATATATCTACGCACGTACAAATCATGCTTCATTCCGCTCTCGATGGGACTTTACATTCCACCCCTCCCTTATGGGAGCACAACACCCTAATTGGCACATCAATCCAAGCCTTGGCTCTGATACCATATGTAACATGCTTAACCGCATGCTTGTGGATATTGTCCGCTTTGTCATGTAATGATGTTGAACCCCTCTGTGAATCCGGGATCCCACACACTCACTATCAACTCGCCCATCAAAGCGCGTCCGGAAAAAAGCATTATCTACATCGTTATAATGCATGCTTCATGTTATGTAACACCACTAACCATCTGCTTGTGGATATTATCTACTTTGTTAGGTAGGGATGCTGATCCTCTGTGGGTCCCCCACACTCACTCTACGGCACAGTTTTGTTTTCGATGCTAGCTAGGTATGATGGCGAAAGCCCCACACTCACCCATCAAAATGTGTTCGCAAAGAAGAGGTATTAACACGCCCGCTCGGGTGGGATGCTTTCGTCGTTGTAGTTCTGAAAGCACCTTATCCCTCGCAGGCTGCGTCGGGACGTTTTAAAAGAGGTGTCACAGGCTGCAACCAAAATATCGAGTATGTGACTCGGGTCGTTCTGCTCAGGAAGCGAAAGGGAAAGTTTATTTTTGATTGGGGTTGGTTGCAATTGAGTTTGTTTGAAAGCAGTTCGCAGTGTGAAAGCAGTTGAAAGCAGTAAAGCAGTTAAAAACAGTAAATGATAATGATAATAAAAGAGTATCCCGGCCGTGAGTTGAAATACTGTGCATCCCTCTCATTGCTGCTATGTCCCAGATCGATTAGACACCCCCTAAGAGGAACCTCCGCTATATCCGAAACTAACTAGCTGTGTGGCAACGAACCCACAATACCGAGTTCAACTCACATTGGAGTAGGTGTTGCTTAGAGTTCGTGATTCAGCCCCCGGCTCCCAAGAGTAACCCGCTGTCACCGGTACAATCCTGCTGTCACCAGGACCTCTTGCGCGTAAGCGAAATATGGAGCCTCTGATCTATGCCCAGGGCTGACAAACTCTGTAGGATCCCCGCTGTCATCGGGTCAAACCTGCTGTCACCAGGTTCCCAAGCACTTGTGCCATGCTGCCGTGGCGAACCATGTACGGTCAAGGAACTGCCACTGTGCTAGCAGGGGTGTAGGGCGTATAGCTTTACGGGATTGACCCGTTCCTCTAACGTGATCTTTATGGGGACTCGCATTGCTCGGGTCATTTGCACATTTCACCTCACAGCCGACACACTATGAGACTCTACTTGCTAATTACGGGAATTATAAAAGCGGGAAAAAAAACAGGCAGCATAACAATATGTAAAAACGCGGTTTTGCAAGAAATTAAACGGACAGAATAACAATAAAGTAAATTGATTAAAACAGAAGTTTGACAGAATAATAGTAAATAAAAGCAATAAAATGTTTGGCTAGTGTGGCTACAAAAAAACGGAAATCCTAAGAACTAAAATTATTCAACTAAGAGAGAACATGGGAGAACATAAATTCCCTCAAAAACTCTCAAGGCTTTAGAACCCCCAAAAAGGAGCTCAAGAAGGTGTGTGGAAAATGGGGTAGCATGCCCTCTATTTATAGGCCTCCATTTGGCTTGAAATTCCCTTTTTAGTCTTTATTTTGCTTGCTGTCCACGCTCAGATGTGTAAGCATAGGAATCAGATGCATACGCATAGGCGACAAAACGTGTCGTGCGCGCCACTCCTGATTTGGATGCGTACGCATCGAGTCCATATGCGTATGCATATAGGACTATTATATATTGTTATGAAACTCTGGATGTTAGCTTTCCAATGACGTTAGAACCAAGTTATTTGGACCTTTATAGCTCAAGTTATGTCAAAATTAGTGACAAGAGGTCAGGATTGACAGCATTAGGAAATTTCTGCGCATTGATCTTTGGAGGCAAATTTCTCATAGAATCGCTTAGAATCAGACAAAGTGTTCCACATGAGAGTTGTAGGTATTGAATTCCTCTTTCCAAAGAGTCCAAGTTTGCTCCAATCCGATGACAATAGCTCCCTTTCGCATCGTTTCATTCTTGCTCATTTTGCAATTCTTGGCCACTTCCAATCCGATTCTAACCTATCTAGGCCTAAAACACTTGAACAAACACCCATCAAGGTATCGAATGGAATGAAAAATTAGTAAGTAAGTGAATATATAGTGCATTATGGCAAAAATGCATGTTTTCACAATTTAAGCCCTCATGAGCAATTAAACGCAAATAAGCCTATTTTGCTAATATTTAAGTAGTGAGAGGGTGATAATTAGTCAATTAATGCTATGAAATTACTCATCGGAACGGATTTCATCAGGTATCCACACCCTTAAGGCATGCTTCGTACTCATTTCCAGTTGATGTGAGACTTTACACAATCTCCCTAAACAAACATTGCCTAATGGTGAGTAGTTAAAACTTATAATCTTCACAAACAAAAAATAGAATCCAAAAGATTACAGTAATAACGACAAGTTCATTCATGAGGGCAACAGAGAAACACAATCTCATAATACAAATTAGCAAACTTTGAGAGATTTTGAGCATTTTACAACCTTGATATTTATAAGAAAATAGATAGATAAAAGAGAAAAAAATGATAAGACTCTAAAATTCACAAGAGTAAGAAATAAATAAATAAAAGTTTGACAACCAAACAAGCTAAACTAAATTAATTTTTTCTAAAAAAAAAAAGACATTTTTTAATCAACTTGAAGGGATCCATAGGTCTGTAAGATGAAAACAGGAAGAGGACAATGAAAAAATAAAGCTAAATTTCTTTTGTAAAGTTATTTATTTTCTTTTTTATGTTAGAAATTGAGGTTTGGAACCTAAAAATATGAAATTATTATTATTAGTGTGAGTATCCAACTTGACCCCTAACAACTACTTCTAAAGGACTACGAGGCCCTTGATAAAAACCCCTTCTGACCAATGATTTTTATTCGTGAGACTTTTTGATCGCTCACATTGTAACAAAACTAGGGCGGTAAGTCTCATAAACAGAAAGTCAGGGGCCGAAAAAGATTTTTTTTAGGGTTCTCGTTATCTTTTGATGTAATTATTAAGGATATTTTGAGATTTTCTGACTATTATTATTATTTTGGATTGAGATTGTTAAAAGTTGAACCTTTGATTAGCCTAAATACTCAATGATAGAAGCACCACCAAAAAATTACTTGTTAACAATCCAAACCACACCTAGCAACCACTTATTTTTTAAGAAAAGTATTAAGTATACAATAATCAAGTTCTTCTTTTACTTTATGTATTTTTTTCTTCTTCCTCATTTTCTTTTTTTTGTCTTTTTTTCTTCTTCCTCATTTTTTCCTTCTTCTACTAATGTGAGTTTTTATCTTTTTAAGTTGATATTGATTTTTAGTAAAATTTGATTGAGAAAAATATTTATACATCTAACATTATAAACACCAATATTCAAATTATGATCATAAGCTGTTATACTATCTGCACAATCATTTGCCTCTCTGAGTTCATGATAAAGATCCCATCTGGACAACTCGTTACCTCTATCTTCATATCATCGTTCATACACAAAATTTATCCTACGTTATAAATTAGAATCAACATCAGTACTAACATGTTGTATATTAATATTAGCAACTATTCCAATAAAAATGACAAAATATCTTCTTCTAAAAATTTGGCATTTAGCTACACTTTAAAAGTGTGATTTATATAAAAAAAAAGTAACGATTTAAAGAGAATATTTAATACTTTTGTAATATAATAAAATCAAACATTTCAATTCTTCATCTAATAGTCAAAATAAAGATCTTCACATAAAGATAATGATGAATTCTTTATTGGAATATCCACCATCAATATTAATATCAAGATCTAGCCCAAGAAAAACTCTCCAAGCCTCGAGAGTCGAGAGAAGTTACATACAAGGACCCAAATTAAATTAAATCTAAAAGATTTTACTTAACTTTTTTTAACTTCACCTTATAATAGATGCACATGGGTTCAAATTTTGGCGGAAGCCAAATAGTGGATTTATATATGAACCCATGATATTGTGTGTGTAAGTGTGTAGTATGTATATATTTGTAAATGATTAAATGTAATATCTAAAATTGAAGGCAGTTATTCAATGCATCCGACAAATTTTTTTTCTCTCTACATTATAATATTCATATTATTACCTTCTTTAATTTACTCACACTCCTAATTAATTAATTAGTCTACATTATGGAGATTTGAGTTTACTATTTCCAATCACTTTTTTATTTTAAACTAGTGTATTTACCCGTGCCTTGCATGGGAAATTTAATTTAATTTAAATTAAAAATATAATTTAATATTATTAGTTATATATAAAAGAATTAAAATAGTATATAATTTGTGAGTTGAAATAATAATGGATATTAAGAAGGCATGTATTCTTTTGTCTTTTTTTTCGTTTATAAAAATATATTCGTCGTTATTCTGTATATTTTTAGAATAATGTTATGAAACCAACGTTAGGGAGCCAATAATTGAGTTATTATCTAAAATTTATATGAGTTATCATCCGTAATTCATATATTCATCATTAAGTTATCATCCATAGTATATGTTGGCTTCCTATTGGTCATAATCTATTGGTTCCCTAGTCTTTTCATATTTTTATCATCGACAATGTTATATAGAACCAACATTAGGGAGCTCTTAGGGAGTCAATAACTAAATTATCTATCATTCGAAATTAAAAAACGTATCACCCAAACACAATAAAACTGATCATCCACATAATATATGAATTATCACTCGTAACTCATCTATCATCACCATCAAGAGCATTGGCTCCCAAATATATTGGTCTCCAAGACTTTTTCTTTTATCAGATATCTCTGTTTAATATCCCGTCAAAATGGGGTGAACCTGTCGAGTAAGATTCGTTTACCTGTCTAAAATAGACGGACTTTTCCAAAAAGGATAACTACTCTTTTGGTCATCAAAGTTTTGAGGCAAAATTAAATTGATCTTAAACCTTTTTTTTTTACAAAACTACTTTATTTTCGAAAAATTAAATTATAAAATTATTAAATATTATTATTAATTATATTTAAAATAATTAAAATAATATATAATTTGTGAATATGAATAATAATGGATATTAAAAAATATATTTTTTTCTGTTTTCTTTCTTTATTTATAAAAAATGTGTCTATTATCATTCTGTATGTTTCTACCATGGGTCTCTATTTAATATGATTGTTAAAATAGGTCGAACCTGTTGAATCAGTCTCATTTACCAATCTAAAAACAGGTTTTTCCAAAAGAATTATGCCCGTTAATAGGGTTGTCAGGTTATCATCGGTAATCAAGTAACCAATACATGTCTAGGTTGTTCTGAATATTTATATATTGTATCATTTTCTGCTCCATTATCCACAAATATCTAAATTTTTACTCTATACCCAAATCCATATGTATATATACTTGTCTCATACCAAAACATACGGTATATATATGAAAATAAACAAACAAAAGTAAAATAATTAATAATATTCAAAACATAATTAATTACGATTAAAAAGGAAACAAAAACTTATGATTTAGAAATGAAGAATGTTAGTTATAGCATCTAAAACCTTTTAAATTACTAAAATAATAATAAAATTATACGTAAAATTCTACAAAATTAAATTTAACTATATTTATTAATTAACATATGGGATATGGAGAGATAGGTAATTTGGCGAGTCAGCCATTACCTACACCCAAATAGACTATTAAACAGGTATCACCCAAACTCGGCAATATCCATTTTGCCGTTAAAAAAACACACTCCATTCAGGGTAGTGCAAGTTGGGTCGGTTCGGTTTTTGACATGACAAATTATCATCCCTACCTGTTAACGAAAATGGGCAAAACATGTTGATCCTAATTAACCGGTGAAAATGGCGAGTTATGCTCACCCGTTTATATTTTATTTTCTTAAAAAATAATTAATATTATTTCCTATATATTTTTTAATTAGACCGAAAAAGTCAATTTAACTACAAAAGAAATTTGTTTTTTCAAAGAAAATGACATCTTTAATTTTATCGAATTTTTTATTTTTAGAGTTAAAATTTGAATTTTTTTAAAAATAAATAAACAACTAATTAAATGGGCAAACACATTTAATCCATTAGGCTAGCCATAATCAGGTTATGCTGAAAAATTTTGAGTTGTGAACAAACAGATAAGCCCACGCTTTTAATTATCCCAATAAAAAAGACGAATACCCGATGATATCTACATATATTACATTAAAAAAATAATGCTATACAATTCAAATATAATTTAATATGATCTAACATACATATTAAATATACACACACGTTAAATGAAAATAAAACTAAAATAATTTTCAATATAATAAAATAATATAATTCTTAATAAATTTATATTTATAAAAATTTAGTGAGTTCTCAAACGATAAATTGATAAAAAAATCAAATGAATGATTATCTAAATATGTATAAATTGATTATGTATAGGGCCATCAAAACGAATCGAACTTATCGAGCCAACTCAACCAGTTATTAACAGACGTACTTTACCCAGAAAGATTAGGTGCGTTAAAAACGCGAGCTAAACGAATGAGTCTGATTAATCCCGAGAAAATTTCCGGTTAAACAGGACATCTCATGGGCTAACTTTTTATGCAATTTAAATATTTTAAAATATTTTTACCGTTTTGTGTAAAAATTTTTAGAGTTTAAAATAAGAGTTTAATTTTTCTAGAATAAATAAAAAACATTATAACCTGTTTAACCCGTTGGGTTGGATATGAACAATCCAAGTTAAAAAAGTTGTATTTCATGAATAAAGCGGGTTTAAACAATATACCTAAATTAAATGGGTCGGGTTAATTTGTTTGATCGACAACCTTAATTATGTGCTTTAAAGTAAATCACTATACGACATGATATTATTAGCATATTCCTGTAAAAGAACATATAAATAGTTTTTTTAAAAAAAAAAAAGAATAAAACACGTCATTTTAAATTAATATAAATAATAATATTAATGACGTAAAATATTAAAATAATATTTATAATTTAATTGAAATATAGTATTATTAGAATAAAACGTTGTAAGATTTGACATTAATTACTGATAATTTATTAATTGATTTGATCGATTGATTTTATAATATTTATGTTAATTAGTTAATTGATTTCACTTAATGATTTAAGAAAACTAAGTCAGAAAACACTCTCGAGAATTGGTCATGTCAGCGCTCTATTGTTAAATGTATAAATTCGATTTTAATATTATATAATAAATAATAGATAGATAGATAGTAGACAATAGATTTAATTAGTTAAAGTTGACATTATGAAAAAGCCTACAACCAAGATACCATACGATAATGAGATGTGCAAAGTGACCCTTCTTATGGTTGAAATTAGATTTGGTCGCCAATGATCTGTAGCTCATACAGCATTACCCCGTTTACATTATAAGAAGTTTCAAGTTCGAACATTTCTTTAGGGTATAAAAAAAATTTTGTTTGGTCATTGAGTTAAAATTCAAAGTGCTTTATTTTGTATTTTCTTACTATATTTAAAATAAAAAATTCATCTGATATGTGGTCATTAAAAAAAATTAAAATTCTTAGCCAAACCATGCGATGCAAATTTGTATATCAATTAAAGAAGAAAAATTTTGTAAAAAAAAAATATAAGGTCGATGAGATAGAAAAAAAGAAAGGAATAATGAAATGCTTATTAAATATTAAGATGTCATTAATGGTTTAAATAAATTATAACTTTATTAGCTAGAATAAATAGTAGAATATTTGATATTAATGAGTGATATTAATTGCTTTGATTTAATGATTTAAGAAAAATATACCGGGAAACACTCTCATAGTATTTCAGTATATGGTTAAATTGATCTTCCCCACATTCCACGAATGAGAGGGAGAGGGAGAGGGAGAGGGAGAGTGTTTGGTGTGAGAGGAGCTGGGTGGCTTGAGCATGGGAAACACGGTGAGGGCTCCGGTTATACCGGAGGAAGAAATAAGGGGGAGAGTGGGGGAGGGTTTGCATCAGAGTCTGGAGGAGGGGAATATGGGAAACTTTCACTATATTCGTTGATGGCTTACCAACGAGCATTACGAAGAGAGAAATTTACAAGGCCTTCGGAGTTTACGGCTTCATCACAGACGTTTTTGTGTCACGTAAAGAGCGTTTCAGAGGCGGAAACCCGCACACGATTGCACTTATGAGGTACAAACTTTATGATGGGGCGCAAAAGGCGATTGCAGGTATGAATGGGCGGAAATGGGAGAACCAGAAACTAATGGTAATAATGTCAACATATAGAAGGGGAGGAGAAATAGAGAATAGTAGACAGAAGGTGAAGGGAAAAAAAGTTGTACAAAAATGGGTAGAAGTGAAGAAGAAGGGGGGAACGTGAACCATGATGGTGAGAAATTTGATGTAGGCAAAGTGATTGTACCAAGGAGGAAGGAAGTAGAGGTTGTCTGGGCATAGGATCAGGAACAGAGACTCAAAAAGAGCCTACTAGGTGTTTGCAGTAAGCCGATTGAACTGAGAAAAGTCATGGACTTGTTACTAGATGAATGGAGCGGTCCGGGAGAGATTGAAATCAGAGACGTTGGACCATATAGATGCCTTATTACTTTCTCCAGTGAAGAAATCAGGGATGGTGCTATGAACGATGAACTCCTTTTATCAGTTTTTGATGAAGTGAGAGCCCACTGGGATATTTTTGGCAGTCTATCAAGAAGAGTATGGATAGAAGTCATGGGAATGCCAGTTAAATTGTGGTGTGTGGAGAACTTTAGGAAAATTGCAGAACAATGGGGTAAGGTGGTGAGGTTTGATGATAGAGCAGAAGAATGGAAGTCCTTTAGCATAGCTAGAGTTTTGGTAAACACCTTCCAATGGGAATTCATTAACAAATGGATTAATGTGAAGGTGGAGGACTATGTGTTTGAGGTCATGGTGAAGGAGGTTGGCGCAGAGGTTTACAATGTCCAATTGCACCCTGATCGGGACGAGGACGATCCGAGCACAATTGACAACTCTCGGTCAGTAACGCCAACGGCTGCACCCTGCGCGGCGGTAACGCGACGATCACCGGAGAACACAAACGACGGGAATTTGAATTCTCAATCCATTAATGATGCCCTTATTGGTGAATCGAATTCCGATGCAGCTAATAATGGCATTGCGAGTGACAATGTAGATGATGGTGTGGTCACAGAATCGAAGAGGCGAAAAACGGGTTGGGAGGAGGGTGATTTGGAGAGAATGGGCAGAGAATACAGGATTGGGATGGAGATGGATATTGGGCCGCTCTCCTTGGATTGGGATCTTATGATTCTGGAAGCCCAAATACAAAAGGCAGTGGTAAGGAGAAAAACTAATGAAGCGTTAGTTGTCAAGGAGTGTGGGCTTAAGGGAATTAGAGAAATTGGGCCACATATATCTGATGATAATAACTCTTCTAATTCCTGCTGGCAAAAAAGGGAGGCCGAAATGGGGTGTGGGCCTAACAATAGAGAAGATAATGGGCTACAAATGAATGATGATTGTATGTCTGCAAACTCATGCCCCTTCCCACCTGGGTTCGGGTCGTGTGGGATGGGTACCCATGTCCATCGTGAAATTAGGGATTGCAGCATTCCTGAGGTGGTATACGAGACACAAACGGCAGGAGTGAAAAGGTTTGGCGAAGCTGGTGTTGACGCCTGACGCGCCCAATCGGGGCGGGGACTTTCGTTTGTTGTAGTTCGGAAAGCCCCTTATCCCTCGCGGACGGTGTCTGGAACGTTTTAAAAGAGGTGTCATAGGGTGCAACCAAAATACCGAGTAGGACTCGAGTCGTTCTGCTCAGGAAGCGAAAGGGAAAGTCTGTTTTTGATTGGGGATGGTTGCAGTTGAGTTTGTTTGAAAGTAGTTTGCAGGTTGAAAGCAGTTGAAAGCAATTAAAGGCAGTTGAAAGCAGTTAAAAGGCAGTAAATAACCTGATAATAAAAGGAGTGTCCCAGCCATGAGTTGAAATACGGTGCATCACTGGCATTGCTGCTATGTCCCAGATCGATTAGACACCCCTAAGAAAAACCTCTGCTACATCCGAAACTAACTAGCTGTGTGGCAACGAACCCACAGTTCCGGGTTCAACTCACATTTGGAGCAGGTGTTGCTTAGAGTTCGTGACTCATCCCCCGGCTCCCAAGAGTAACCCGCTGTCACCAGGACCTCTTGAGTGTGAGCGAAATATGGAGCCTCTGATCTATGCCCATGGCTGACAAACTCTATAGGATCCCCGCTGTCACCGGGTCAGACCTGCTGTCACCAGGTTCCCAAGCACTTTGTGCCATGCTGCCGTGGCGAACCTCGTATGGTCAAGGAACTGCCACTATGCTAGCAGGGGTGTAGGGCGTATAGCTTTACGGGATTGATCCGTTCCTCTAACATGATCTTTATGGGGACTTGCAGCTCCGGTCATTTGCACATTTCACCTCACAGCCGAGACACTATAGGACTCTACTCACTAATTGCGAAATTCATAAAAGCGAGAAAATAAATTGGCAGCATAACAGTATGTAAAATCGCAGTTTGCAGGAAAATAAACGGACAGAATAACGGTAAAGTAATTTGATTGAAATTGAAATTCGACAGAGTAACAGTTAAATAAACAAAACAAGTAATAAAATAAAAAGTCTGGCTAGTGAATGGACAATAAATCTAAAATGGAACCCTAACACAATAAAATGTTTAAGCACAAATCTTAGCAAACGGGTCCCACTGGGCGTGCCATTTTGTTTTACAGATTTTCAGCAAATTGGGAACAAGTTAATAAATCTGTAACTTTGGTCCTTTCTAGTAATCTAGGAGCAGAATCTTACTCCTCTAAAGAACTTGTTTGCAAATTGAATTTTGTGTATAAATCAAAGAGTGGCAATTGATGAGTGAAATATGACACTTATTGATAATAAAATGTTCGAAATCTTTCTCAGAATTTCGAAAGATAACAACTTGAAGGACAACTCTTCTCAGAATTTCGAAGAGTTGTTTTACAGAGTTGATCACAAAGATAAAAATAAGACTAGAACTTAACTTGCATGAAATGTAAATAAACTTGAATGTAAAATGAACAAAAATGACAAGATGGAAGCAATCCTACTCAGAAAGTAACTCGACATGGAATCAGTAAGTCGCTGGAATATGAGACTGTGTTAGTGTGTTTCTGATGGTAAAATTATAACCCTTGGAACGAAGCCTTCCTCCTTTAATTTATTTATAGATATGCTCCACCAATCATCGGGTGCCACGTTGAGTAACCGTTCAAAACTGTCTTTTTTCTTCATAACCTCCATCGCTTGCCACGTAGACGTATTTTATCTTCGATTCAAAGCTTTGATTTGGGGCCATCTCGAAGAAGCCTTCTTCCTTTCGTCGAGTCTTCAACCATCGAAGACTCACCGTCAAGCCTCTCAACTCTCGCCACGAGTAAAAAGACAAACTTTCTGACCAATTGACTCCTTCTCGTCCTTTGACTCTCGACTACGTGTTTTCGACTAACAGTTTGATAACTCGAAAATTTAAGAAGCTTTTGTTCATGACTTTTGAGAGCTCTTACTAAATAGCTTTTCTGACTTCATAAAAAATAAAATGACAAGTTAACCTTAAATTTTAATAAGAAAACAATTTTTACCAAACGTTTTATGTATAACTCCTGCTTATTAAGAGCTAATTTTAAGATGTTTTATCAAACAACTATGTGATAGCTCTCCAGAAGCTACTTTTTTAGAGTCTAAAGAGCTAACAGTCGGGGAGAGACTTTAGGGAGGAACCAAGTGAGAAAACACATGAGAAGACAGCACATCCAACTCAAAACCTTAAGGTGTCAAATAAATGGGTCTCTCATCTTATAAACTCCTCACTTCTCTTTGCTCTCAAAGATGTGGGACTAATCCCTCACACTTGAACCACAACAAATTTTTAGGGGTTTATTAAATCCACCTAATCACCATTCTAAGAATTTTTTTTGGTGACCTAAGAATTTTATTATACATTATGAGATATAAATTCAAAACTACACTTTTTGACAACCATTTGGTGTGTTTACTTAACCAAATCTTTTATTTCAATCGTTATTATATTTAGGATTTAGTTAAAACATACTTTTAGAATGTATATATTAAAATTATTAGTTAAAAAATTATTATAAAAACATAAAATTTAAGTTTTAATGTATTTAATATGTGTTTATAAAAAAGAATAATTATTTTTACTAATAATAACTAAACGCCCAGAATTTTTATATTTATGACTTTGGAGGAGTTTTCCATGGCCAGTGATTTTAGGTCAAGTCTATATCACAATTCACAAGAAATGAAATATTATAATTGAAATAAGTTTTGAAGTGCGAAATGATTCAGATGGATCTCAATAATTGGGGATTAATGTATGTAGATAAAAGACAATTAAACATCTAATAATAAAAATGACGTCAAAGTTGAAAGAGTTAAAGACAAATAGACAAAAGTAACTAAGCACGATGGTACCAACAACCACAAAATAAAAGTATTCTAACAATAAAAATAATTTAAATAATTTAAAACTTTGATAAAAATGATAAAAAATGCTTAAATGACTAGCAGAAATAATATTGAAATAATTAATGTTTAGTATTTTTGTCATTCTTGAATTTTTTCAAAGTTATTTTTATCATGTAAATTTTTTTTGAATATTTTTGGTGGTATATTCTATTTGTATGACATAATAATTCAATTTTTCTTTATTTTCTCGAAATAATGCATTTTAATAATCACTGGTAACCGACGTGAGATTAAGCTAATTAATGTAAGGAAGTGAAGGAGGTAGTTGCCCCTTGTTATTATCATAGCTGAGCGACAAAATTTGTGAGTACACTAATCCGATAATCACCTTGATAATAATATGTTACCTAAAAGTACTCATGAGTTATGATGAGAAGGGCCACACCTTGTCGATCGGTTCAGGAGATTTCCTTCGTGAAACACCACCACGAAACACAACTATGAACCACAATGAAAACGGGAGAAGGAAAAAAAAACTTAGAATGAATTATGGGTGGAGAATTAGAAGAATTAGTTCATTTGAGCTTGTGAAACACATTACTCGTGGCCAGAGGCTTGACACTCCATTGGCATTTCATTATGTGTTTCCCATCTATATTGCATAGATACGAATAGGGATGGCAATGGATATCCATGGGGGCGGGTACCCCTCTCCCGCCACCCGCATCCGTTTAGGTTTTTGCTATCCGTCCCCGCCCCATATCCGTGACGGATATCCATGGGGGAATACCCACGTGGATAGCGGATATCTGCGGATATCCGTGGATTTAAATATAATTTTTTAAAAAATAAGAAAATCATACAATTAATCTAGTCAAAGTTTAATATAACACCTAAAAAGTTATTACAGCACAATAACGTTTAAATTACTAATATTAGTACATTCAAACACACATTCAACTAAACATAACATCAATAAAACCAACATCCAAACAAACTTAACTTCCAATAAATTGTTAAAACCAACATGAAAATGAAAATCAAGTGCAACAAGAGTAGGCCAGTTATGCTGTGGTGACGGTACTTTCTTCCTGTAATAAGAAAAAGAATAATGATTAGATAAAATATCCGAATTACTTACACATAGTTAATTTGATTCAATAACAAAGTCTCTAAATATATTCTTACAGTGGTATCATCTGGGTCAGGAGCTTGTATAGTAAGATTT
>JASCZI010241659.1:0-27984 GCA_036250425.1 Stylosanthes scabra
CCCCCCCCCCCCCCCCCCCCCAAACAGTGATATGCACCAAAAAGAAGAAACCAACAAGCATTCACATAAGACCAATCAATCTTTTTTAACATAAGAGGAACTTCAATGTCTTTTTTCCATGTTGCAGCTAGCAACCATTCATTCAGATTTTTCAGACTAAATTGATGGGATGCACCAAAATTACTTTAAAAATAATAATGACAACAATAAATGAGATGAGAAGTAGCATTTTGGTTTCAAATACAAATTTGGAGGAGGTGGAGATTGCAGAAGACTTAGGAAGTAAGAAAGAATAGTAATTTAAGGATTTTATTTCCCCAATTAAGATCCCTATTTGTTAATCAGAAATCCAACTTGTCTTTGTTATTCAAAGACTAAAGTTTCAATCAGCAATCAATTACAGGTGAAGCCGTGAAGTAATCAGTTTATGGTAAATCATATGACATGCTTCCAAAAACAATGAATGAAAGTTGGTAACTGGTGAAGAAAAGAAAAGAAATAGAAACCTTAACACGGAGAAGCTTAAGGGGCATAATAACTTGGCTAGGCACTTGCAATCAGATCCAGTAGCTTCGACTATGGCCGGTTGGTCGAATCCATCTCCAACCAGGTTCGGTTGCTGAAAAATCCAAAATAAATTCAACAAAAACAACATCAAGATAAGCAAATGGTGAAGAAAGTGTTGTTGGGGTTAGGGTTTTCTTTAAATGAACAAAGAAAAAATCAAACCTAAACGAAAATTACTTGGCGCTGAAGAACGACTACACAGTCGTGATGAAGCGGCAACGTCGCAGAGGTGGCGGCAGGGATCTCTGGCAAAAGGAGGGAATGTCGTCGGTTACCCAACACCACGTCAACTAAATGTGGGTGTGGGGGTCTTCGGCACTCCCTTGACCACGGCCGGCGGTAACATGGGAAACGACGGCGGCGATTTAGGTTAAGAGGCGGTGGGGGTGAGAGAGGAGGAAGGGGGTGCTAGGAAAATCTGCCGGAAAATCCGCCTAAAAAATTCGCCGATAATCTCCCTCGCTATATCCGTCGGCAATTCCGCCGGTATGGTGCGCGTTTCTTGTAGTGTTCTGTATAACAGAACATTTTTTTATTTTGCATCACATAACAAGTATACTGTACACATCTTAATTTTTTTGTGATCCAAAGACCCTTTTTTTTAAAAAAAAAGGTTATTATTAGATTATTGGTCGGACAAAATACGATATTCACAGAATGCCCTATCCAATTATCCGTCATGTTTTATGATATTTATTTAATTTTTATTATTTATGTGTAAAACTTGATTATATATTTTTAAGATTTTGTCAGGTTAGGTGTACACATAAAACACATGAAACATATAAATCTTTTTTATTTAAGGGAATGATTAATTAGAATGTGTTTGTGTGTTTTATGTGTACATCAATATTAATTTCATATTTTTATATGTTATGTGTTGTTGTAAACAATTAGGTTTAAGGGGGGAGGCAAGATGGGTACGGATAGGTATATATTCGTAGATTTAGGTGTGGCCAAAAATTATGATAGGCGCGATTAATGGAACGAAAAATGAGACCATGCCTTAATTAGTGTTTAAGACGAATATAAGTATTAAAACACCCTTCTTGCCCTTTACTATTACCAGCCCTGCCACACATAAAACTAATAATAAAATAATCTAATAGAGCTAGCTAGTCTCACCATGAGTTTTAGTAATTCTATTATACATGAGGTTTTGTAGTGGGTGCAAATTCACTAACATAGTGGGTAATAAATAAATATCATTATTATCATATATTATTTACAAGATTTCTAAATTCTAGTGGGCCACTTGTCCCATAACTTCCAAGCTAGCTAGATTATATGTACGTCCGTCTTTGCCAATATTAATATATAGTCTTAAATACTAGGAGACATACTTGTAATAGATATAGTTACACACTAATAAGTTTGGTTGTCAAAATACTACTTAAAACCAATTGAGTTGGTCCGTTTAATCACTTTAAAAAGAGTGTTTTAAAAATAAGTCTATGAAAATAAGATATATAATTGATTCGAGACTATATTTTTAATATTTTTAAAACAGTCCAACTTTAATATTTTTAAACTCTAACAAATTTTCCAAGGAGAGTCTAGAATGGAGGAAACACGAAGAAAAGAGTAGTAGCAAGATAACCGCTTACTCTCATTCTCATTCATACTTTTACATTACATTACATGCTTGGCTTAGCTTAAACATAAGCAACAAAAGCCACGGACAACACTTTCCTTTATTGGCATATCTTACATAGGTGATATTTTTATTAGATATGATCAGATCATATCATATATATCACATCACATTTTCCGTGGAAGCACAAGGTACTCGTCCTCCTTGGTCACGGTGTTAAGCAAAGCGGAAGTGAAAGACCAAGAGTGGAGAGTGTGTGATTGACGTTGTTGTCCGGTAGCAGCCGAGAATCCAACCCTAACATATTCTGGAAGCTCTTTGAAGAAATCAACCTCATTAGAGAGCTCGTACTTTTTACCATCAGGGTAGGTAGCAACCACTGAAAGGGTTCGGCTAGAAGCGGTAAATGTCACAAGAACATTAAGAATTTGACCCTCTCTCCTATCCCATTTCACAGTCTTTACAGATTTAATGGAATTCAGATCGATCCCAATGTGAGTGTAACTTGGATCCCAGTCATTAGAACTTTTATCATAAAAGGTGTCAAATTCGACTGCGACCACTTGTTTTGAGGAGTTAAATTTATCAGAAGGTTTAAAGAGCCCTAAGAGCCCTCCGTTTGAACCGGGTGGTATCTCGCTGTCTGCCGGAGCCAAAAAGACGGCAAGGCCATCGGCCGGCTGGTTCGAACCCGAGCCAAGGGAAAAACTGAATTGGATTTGAAAGTTTGCAAGTCTTTTTGTACTTTCTTCATATAGATGCACTTGGGCTAAGTACAGTGCTCTCCCAACACTGATGTCTTTGCCATCGGTTTTAGTGACTTGAAGAACCTTTGGGTCAATGTGTGCATCCCCTTGCAAGATTAGGTTTCTTCCAGCTTCCTTTTCGAAATCATTGAAGCTGAAGGAAAGAGAATCTTGCGAGATTGCTAGGTTTAGTAGCATGAGAAAGATGGCTATGGAGGAAAGAAGAGAGAGGGTTAGCTTGGCCATGGTGTTGTGTATTGTGGGTAGTGTTTTGCTAATATGTTTTGTTTGAGAGGTGAAGGATAGTGTTAACCCCTTCGGCTATTTATATTAAGAGTTTCATGCCCCTGGCTTTTTTTTTTTTTTTGAAAAATTTAATTGGCCACTGATCACGTGTATCATATTTTATATTAATTTTAAATTACCAATAAAAATTCAGTTAACATCGGCCAATAATTTAAATTAGATATATTTTTTTTTAAGATATTTTGTTTCTATATTTCAAATATTCTATTTCTAAAAAAATATAAAGTTGACTGATGATTGTTTTAAATTTTGAATAAATATTGTATTTTTTTTGCTGATTTATTGATTAAAAAATTATTAATTACATATATTTTTTATTTTATATAAAAGTACGAGGAAGCAATTATTACAATAAAAATGTAAAAATTATTTTTATATGAATATTTAAATTTAAAATTAAACTTTAAAAAAATATTCATATAAAAGTGCTCAGTTAATAAAAAAGTATCGTGCTCACTGTAAGAGTTGGTCATGATTTTACTGTGAGAATTACTCTATAGTCCACACTATCGTGCTCATCAATTATTGTACGAATCCTTAAATATTGCATCGCTAAATTTTTTAATGATATTTTTTTTTTAAAGGTAGAGATATTTAACTTTGTTATATATTAAAATATTTTTTAATAAATATAAATATTTTAATTAAATTTTAATGTTAATTTGTGTTATTAAAATTTAATCTGTAATGAATATTATTATTAATAAGATAAATTTTCGAAGAATGAAATTTTTTTTATGACTAAGAATCAGCAATTGAGTTGGTCATGATTTTACTGTGAGAATTACTCTCTAGTCCACAGTATCGTGCTCATTTATTGTACGGATCTTGAAATATGCATCGCTAAAATTTTCAATGATATTTAACTTTGTCGCTTTAAGCCTTTAACTTTCCATTGAACCCTCTCACATCAATAAAAGAAAGTAGATAATAATTTTTAATTTGGCTAATCCATCAAGTGAGAAAACAATTAACTATTTATTATTCAAGATATATCGGATGATTTTTTAGCCGTTCAATAATATGTTAAATTTATTTTTATGAATCAATAAATCCAATTCGGGGTTTAAATTTCATTTACATAAGTCAACAAAAAAAAAATTCATTTACATAATAATAACACTAAGATCTTCACCAAAAAAGAAAATAATAATAACACTAAGATGATTAGAGTCTCAACTCCCCCGACTCCCGAGATTTCCACTTCTGTTACTACTTTTCTTTGCAATTTCAATGTAATTATGGAGATCCCCCCTCTTTTGTCTTTGTTATTGTCCTATAACTAATAAGTGCATGCACGAAAAAGAAGAAAAAAAAAGGGCTAAGCACGAAATATAATAATATTAATCATTTATTTATTTATTATAAGGTGAATTCTAATCAACTCTTTATATATTAGAAGATAAATTACTCTCTCTCGCATAATTTTTATTATAATAAATTTAATTATTTTGATAATTAATTGTTTAGTTAGAAAAATAAGTGAATTTAGAATTTGTGATATGGGGAAGAGGAGGAGCCTAAAGAGAATGAACAGGCGTTGTGTGTATTAATTGTGTATTTTAATTAATTCTGAGAGAAAAATGAGATTAATTATTAGAATTTAGTTAATGTGTGCTCTAAATAATAAGATTATAAATTAAAAAAATTATTAACAAAATAAAAAATTTAAATTTTTAATAGAATAGGTTAGCTAAATCTTAGTATAGATTACTACACTTATTCATTTATCCATTAATATTAAATTTATTATGTGTCTTTAAGCCATAAATTAATTAATTCCTAATTACTATTAGTAGTCCATCGTAGCCTAGAATAAAATGTGAATACTAGGGTTTAGATGTCTTTTTTTTTTTGGTGACAACTTTAATGTAAATTATTTTATACTATATAAGTTAAAGAAAAACGTGATGGAACATATATGGAATATCCGCTTCCGATCCCTTAAGTAAGTCTTTTTCACTTAATTTTTTTTTTGTTGTGACAAAGAAATAAAGGAAAGGAAAAGAAAAGTTTAAAGGGCAGGGTTTAGATGTCTTTTATTTCAACATTAATGGGGACCAAAATTATACACTGGTAAAGTAATAATTAATGTGGCTACTGGACATACTTTTTAAAACAACTTTAATGTAAATTATTTTATACTATATAAGTTAAAGAAAAACGTGATCGAACATATATGGAACATCCACTTCCGATCCCTTAAGTAAGTCTTTTTCACTTAATTTTTTTTTCTTTTGTGACAAAGAAATAAAGGAAAGGAAAAGAAAAGTTTAAAGGGTTAGATCTTACTGAATAAGAGCCGAAACATTATCCGAAAGTGATAACCGGTCATTATAATTAGTGCTGGGATGAAGAAACACACCGCGCCATATAATCAGCAAATGTATTAGTCAAACATTGAACAAGAAAAAATTGTACTGACCAATTCCAAAAGAAAATGTCCTTGATGTTAGAGACTAAGTCATATTCAATCGTAGAAGAATTTGAATCAAGTTTAATGAGTTGATGGGTATCAAGATAATCTGTCTCACAAATAATATTCCGGGATTCCGCAGTTCAAGCAAAAATAAGATCTTTGTAAATTTTAAAGAGTTCACACCGCAGGTTAGAAGTTTCTGAATATTGCCGGAGCAACCCATAAACTAATCCCATCTGAATTTCGAATAATACAACTAAAATCAATTAAAATATTATGAACTAAGAAGCTATCATCACAGTTCACCTTCACACAATTAGATAGGAACGTTAACGTGTATATTCATTCATCCTTTTTATATTAAATATGTGTAATAAAAATAGGGGTGAAATAAATTCAAATGCTCAATATTTTTAATCTTTTAATTTAATAGTTTTTTGCTTATTCTCTTAATAATAAAAATATAAATAAAAATATTATTATAAAAAGATAGACATTAATTGCTTAGATTATATTTAACTTTTTTGTAAACATTTATTATTATCTTACCTTAATTTATTATCTATTATAATCTTTGAATAGGAGGAGGAGCCTAGTATGTCGATCTAAGTCTAGAGTAGAATGAACAAGTGTTGTGAATTGTTTCCATATCAAAATTTATTTGAATATTAAAATTTAGCTATTAATAGCTAATTTAATGATTAATTTTAAATTATAATAATTAGTAGCTCCACTGGAAATGAACAAGCCTTGTGAATCGTCCTAGGATTTTTTTTTTTTTGTGACTTACGTCCTAGGATTTTGATGCTTTGTCTTCAACATGATTGGGAATCCGACATACAATAAATTAATATGTGAGTATGTGACTACTCGTCGCAGTCCAATTGGTCTTGCTTCCAACGAATATAAATAATTTTTATATTAGTATATTATTTCATATATAAATAATTTCATACATACATTTAATCAAGTATTATTATATTATTAAAAATAATTAACTTTTAAGTACATTATTTTTAAAATTATATAAATACATAAATTTAATTTAATAATTATATAAAATTTTTTACACTATCATTATATTAAAATTAAACTCAATTAAATTTCTCAATAATATCTGCGTGCCACACGCATGCATGCAGCGTAGTAATAAATAGTGCAACAACTTCATCACAATATTCCAGAGATATACATTATTTGACTCTTCCAGTAATTTTGGATGTGAATGATAAAAAGTTTAGTTTACGTTTTTCTCCAAACGTCTATATTTTAAACGAACTCAAATTGAAAATTTTAAAATTATAGAATGTTAATGTTTTTAGACCTCTACGTACTTTTCAAAACTTTTGCATTAATTTGGTATTTTATTTATTTTAGAAATCCCGATATCTCCTCAACGACGTTCGATAATTGGATATCACTATTTTTTTTTTAATTAGCTTAAACTTTTCAAAGTTAATAACTAGTGTGTTTCGATAACCAGAAAACAAAAGTCTTAAAAAGTTATTTAATCTAGGTTTGAATAATCCTACTAATGAGTATGAAGAAGCAAAACGATAACGACTCAATGTGAAAAAGACGGCGACAAGCCGGCAACCGAAGACAAGGCGACAGGAATTCACATAAGAAAAGAAGATAAGGAAGCTTGAGGGAGATAGCTAGACGAAGACGTTGGTTCGGGTTATCGTTGGAGAGAGCAATGACCAGATTAGGGCTGAGGGTTGAGAGAGGTTTGGAGTCAAGAGTTAGGGATGGCTGTTAGGGTTAAGATTGGCCTCTCACTCAAAAAAAAGAGTAAACGTTTTTTTGTTTACAAAGGGCCTAACGACCCAAAGTAAAATTTATTTATTATAAGATGTTTTGTCTTTTGGTTTGGAGGAGATCTTTTGTTTTCTTAAATATTGTTTTGATGACCGTATGGGCCTGACAAGCCCAACCCATACCCAAAGCAAAAGAAAACAAAATTTAAGCATAAAAAATTGGGTAATTACCGTCCTATCTAATAATTATTCATTTTTTTTTATGTTATTTATGTACAAACATGCTTATTTAGGGCTACGGCTGTCAAACACGCCTAAACCCGTCGGGCCGGCCCGCTTAACCCGCCAAAAAAGACGGGCCGGACTAGTATTTTAAGACCGCCATAATAATCAAACCTGCCTAACCCGCCCCGTTTAGTCTGCGGGCTTCGGCGGGGCGGGGCGGGCTAGCCCGCCGAGCCTAATATTTTCGCTATTTTTTGTAAAATTAGGAAAATAATTAATTAATTAATAAAAAAATTATAAATTAGTGAAATTTTTATAAAATTATATTAAGAAAATAATGTTAAATTACCTATTTTTTATAATATTTAATTAAATATAATTGATTATTGAAATATTTATGAAATTATATTTTTTAAAAAATAAATTTAATTGTTTTTTACTTTTTTTTTAAAAAAAGGTTAGGCGGGCTTAGCCCACCAACCCGCTAGCCCACCATTAGGCAAGGCCGGGTGGGATTTCAAGACCGCCACCTTAGACGGGCCGGGGCGGAGCGGGCTAGCCCGTTTGACAGCCCTATTTAATAGGGCTGCACATGGATCGGATCCAATCCGCAGATTCGCGGTAAAATCCGCAAAATCCGATCCGATTTGTGCGGATATGATCCGATCCGAAGAGGTGCGGATCCGATCTGAAGAATTGGGGGATTGGATATCGGATTTGAGAGTAACATCCGCGTATCCGATCCGCAGATCCACAAATATTATATTTAAAAAAATAAAAAATATATATACTTAAGTTAACAAACCCTAAAATCCCTAATGGCATTAGCGCCGCACACCCGATTATCCAATCTCACTTCTCAGAATCTCTCTAACCTAAATATCTCTCTCTCACCAGGAAGGAAAAGCAAATACTCTCTGTCTCTCTCACCCACTCACAACTCACAGCCCCAAGCCCACCCACTCCCTGCATACAGCACACCGCGACGGTGCCACGAGACCATCGCTGCCCCTTTTCCTGCGTCGCTCCGCCTCGTCATTGCGTCACGGCGTCGTGCCGCCTTGTACTCGCCACACTCACACCCACCCTCGTCCTTCTGCCTCGGCCTCTCACCACCCCGTTCTTGCGTCGTGCCGCTGGTGCCACCACGTCCAAGATCTTAAGGATCTTCGCTGTTCTCTGTCGTCTTCTTCCTTCGAATCGGCGAATCGTCCTCAGCAGATCTTCAAGTCTCGTCGGCAACTCATGCTCTGCCTCGTCGCCTTTCATCTCTGCCTCGTCGTCGTTCATCTCTTTGTCGTCGTTATTCATCTCTGCTTTGTCGCCCCTGTTTGTTATGTTGCTTTATGTGATTCTATATGAAGAGCCCTCTTTATTCTATTTGTTTGTTTGGGAGGATATTATGTTATGTTGCTTTTGCTGAGAATTGAGAAAACAAGGTGGAAATGTTTGGCCTTGATTTTGTAATATTGAGAATGCAGGGTGAAACCGTGAAAGTGACTGAGCTTTCTGGAATTTTTTTTAATGGCTGCAGTTTTTTATTTTCTTCAAATTGACTCATTTGTGGATATATCCGCAATCCGCGGATATATCCGCACTCGGATCGGATATGAAAGCCAAGTGTGCGGATAATGTATCCGATCTGATAAAAAATGTGCGGATCGGATCGAGAAAATGCATATCCGATCCGATCCGTGTGCAGCCCTATGCTTATTTTTATCAATAAAAGTACGTGTACATAAAATATGATCCATAAACCATCCATAATATTTATTATTTAATTTATTTTAAAATTTTAATTACTTATTCTCCTAATTAACAGGAGACATATTTTAAAAAAAGTTAATTTTAATTAAATAATATAATAATTATTTATCCTAACTTACTACTTGTGACTCTATGTGAGATTTTTTTATACTCGTAACTACTTCACTTTTTTTAATCAATTTTTAATTTAAAAATATAATAATTATCTCTTTTTAATTAAATAGCAAATTTTATGCACTACACTATAGTATAGTTTTTTCTTTCTTCTTCTTTCATACATCACGGTATACAGAGAAACTAATGGATCGAAAAAATGTTCTGCACCTACAAGGTAAGTTTTTTATTGAGTTAATATACATTAAATATTAGATTTATCTTAGGTATTATCTATTGTTTTTTGTAGTGTTATGATTTTCTAATAAATGAGAGAATGCATAATAAAATCAATCAAATATAAACTTATTTATTAAGTCCTCTATCTTCTTTATTTTTTTTCTATGCTTTGAAGCAACTTGTTACTATAAGCTATAATAATAATAATAATAATAATAATAAACAATAACTAGATGGGTTAATAATTCATTTTATGGATAATTAGGTTATTTTAGATGTGTCATAAAGTTTTTATATAAATTTTTCACGTGTACTGTATGTTTATTATTTAAATTTGCATATAATCAAATTTTAGATGTGTTTATAACTTATTTTATATGTAATTATGATATTTTGGATTTGTTGTAATATGATAATTTTAAAGACAGTTAGGTGTGTGACATATCCAAAATTGAGGGTACGAAATTATTTAAGATATATTTACTTTTTCTTTAATTTGAAAGTTTGGTATATATTTTTTAATTTTGAATTTAATTTGAAATAAATGATTTTTTGAAGTTTGAATTTTGGTTTTTTTATTTATAAATTTAAATTTAAATTTTAAGACATTAAATCTAGATAAATTTGCTATATTAATATATTTAAAATGTTAATAATAAATAGCTGAGTTGTAGAAGAATTTTTATCGATACATAGCCGCACAGTATTTTTATATGCTATATGTTGGACTAATTTACCTAAATGCCACTCTTTAGAAAACTTATTCCCAAAATGCCACAATTTTAAAACTATTTACTCAGCTGCCACCGTTTGCCACGTTGGCAGCTAACTCGTTTTTTTTGCTGTGCTAACTGGGAGGCGCCAATACGGGATGCGTTTCCTGTTGTGAAGGCGCCAACATGGCAATGGCCTTCCACCTAGGAGGCGCTAACGAAAGAGGCGCCTCAACCGTGAAGACGCCAAATGCAAAGACGCCTCCTCACTAGGAAGCGCGGATTGCACGCATAAGCGCCTTATTGGTGACGTGTCAACCGAACTGCTGCATTATATGAGGTGCCAAAAGAGCTGGATATTTATTTTTGGTACCTGATAAACATTTTTCATAGGTATATATTCTCAACATTTAGCAAATCTAAGTTTTCAAAGGTTCCAAAAGAAGAAAACAAATAAATAAGAGTGCACAAGTTTCATATCAAATAATAAAACTAAAGAAATCTATCGAAATAAATCAACATAAATTTTTAGCTTTCACATTCATGATTTCGTTTCAAGATTTGTGTTGATTTTTTTTGATAGATTAAAATGGAGTCTGGTTTAGGAATACATACATATATATAAAATTGGCATCCTCTTGTATTATTTCATGAGTTTTGTAATATAAATTCTAATTACTAACAGACTAAATAAGAAAAATGCTAACTGGATATAACAAACCATAGCAACTACTATATAATTGAATATTCATATTTCTGTTTAATTTTATTTAAAGAAATATGATGAATAATAAAAATCAAAGTTTTTATTTTTTTATTTATGAAAATTTTAATATCATATCATTATTCATGAATTATTTTTCTTAAAACAATAAATGTCTTATTAGGTAAAAAGTATGAATAATTATATATTTAACCAGAATTAAAACCTCACACATCATCCACTTTTTTCCTTATCAACTCTTTTATTGATCACATTCTTAATCCATGTAGAACATCTAATCACATTTAAACCTATTTTCTCCTCGAGATTGTTAATTTGACAAATTAAATAAGAAACCCCATGAATCATGGCCATGGATTCAACGGAGGAGGACCTCATGTGGTTGCGGTTGCAGCACTATTGCCTTTAATTTTGACTTGACTTTTGAGTACATAGTGTTATAATTAGCTGGTACAAGAGCGTACATTATGGGTTCAGGAAATTAACTATAAAGATATGTATAATACATTTATACACACACATGAAGAAGGTGTTCAAAATAAAAAAAGACTAACTAGAGTGATTTGAACTTCATCCATATTTTCGGATGGCCATTCGGACATTTCGGAGCCGACATGATCCACCCCAACCTGAATGAGAAAATTTTAAAAATAGCTAATCAAGGTATGAAGAGAATTTGGAAAATATGTATCTACTTATTTTGATTTGGATACACATAACGGGTATTAGTAATGGCCTAATTCAGTTTAATTTGTTAATTTCCATGCTATAGTTTCTTAAAAAACAAAAAACAATAAATCAATTATTAGATTTAGGGCGGCCGGAAAAAGACGGATATCAGACAGGTTCATGGCGATAGATGTGTGTAAAGAAAAAAAATTGAAACTGGTATATATAAATAGTTAAGAAAACAAAATATATCGAAAATTCGGTGTTATATATTTTTAATCGTTAATTTTAATTATATATATTTTATAATTAAAATTAATTAAAATTAATGACTAAAAATACAGAACACCGAATTTTTTATTATTATTGATGAATTTTCAATACTTAAATATCCATAACTCATCGTGTTCCACATTATTGCCATCCCTACCCGATTAAAACTAATAAAATAATCTAATATAGAGCTAGTCTCACGACGAGGTATAATATATAATTCTATATACATGTGGTTTTGTTCTCAATTGAGGTTGCTTTTGGCATGGGTGAGTTAATAAACTAATAAAATAATCCCTTCCGAATTAAACTGATGAAATGATTTTTGTAGTGATTTAATAATGGGTGCAAACTAAACAGCTAACCAATGCAAGCTAAACTAGCTATATCACTATCAATCAACAATCAGTAAAAGAAAAACGTGATCGAATATATGTGGAATATCCACTTCCCTTAAGTAAGTCATTTTCACTTAATTTAACTTAAATATAATTTTTACATCAATAAACATGTACGTTAACGTGTTTATTCATTCATCCTTTTTTATACTAAATATGTATGTGTAATAAAAAATAGGTGCGAAATAAATTCAAATGCTCAATATTTTCAAGCTTTTAATTTAATAGTTTATTATTGCTTATGTCTTAATAATAAAAATATAAATAAAAGTATTTTTTTAATTCGAAATTAATTGATTAAATTTAAAAAAAAAAACAAATTTTTTATAGAATTAATAAAAAAGAAAAGCTAACAAAAAAATTAAACAAAACAACTAAACAAAGAAATAATCCACAGCAGTTAACTAAACCGCCACAAAATGGTTCACTAAAAACATATTAGCTACAGCGTCAGGTTCAAATCAGGGCAATATAAAATTAGAAATGCAAGCTATATTCGTAAATCAAGTTGAAATTTAGCGCAAATTAAATTTCAAAATCCCACTAACAATGGACATTTTAAAATACCAATACAATGGCAATCTCAAATCGTCATAAACTTAATTCACCACAAAATCAAGTTTATTAGCAGCGGTGTAAGAGAAAAGAGCCAGAGAGAAAGAAGAAAAAGAATATAAATAATGAATGAATTGGAAGAGAATGAATGTGTGTTAATATAAGCCAAAAAAGCTATTTATATATATACAAAAATAGCAGAGGTGCTCATCATAACAGAACTAACACAGCCACCAACTGTAACTAACTCTTGCATATACAAAGTAACTCACTCTTTCTATAAATGATAATGGTATGAGTATCACGCCCAGGATCAACACTTAAATTTTCTTATATAAAATTTTTATTAATTTTCCCATAAAAAATGGTGATGATTCCTTCAAAGTCTTATTATTCATAGAGAATAAGAATTGGTTAATTATTTCAATCCACCGGTTGATAAAAATCATTCTAAATTATTAGAGACTCTCATTTTAGTAGTGTGGTGCAAAACTCTTAAAATCCTTGCAATTTATACGAATTTATATATATATAATTTAAGGATTATATTATTTTTCAATTTTCAGTAAACATTTATATTTTAATTTAATTTTTACTTTTTATTTTTAATAATTTTTTATTTATATTCTAATTCTTCCTTTTCATGTATTAGAATTTTTAGAGAATATTTTTATTTTTTCAATTATGGTAAAATAACATTCTTTAAGAGAATTGGACGTTTTGATTATTTTTATATGAGTGGTCTTTCTCAAATACAATATTATTTTTTTGTACGTCCTATTTTTAATCAAAGTAAATCGTAAAAGATAATTTTTGTACTAATTAATATTTAAAAATTGATAGTATTCTTTGCTATTTAAATATTAATGTATTGTTTGATAAGTATTTATTTTAGTACATGTATATAAATAAAACAGCCTCAATTATTGATATTGCAATGCATTAAGCAAGAAAAGGTGTCCATGTTCAATCCTCTAATCATGTTAACTTTAATAAAACATGTTTTCATATATCTGAAGATTTTTTTTTTTAAGAGTAATGTTACAAAATCAATATTAGAGGATTAATAGGGAGTTTATGAGTATAATTAGAGAAATAATAGGTGGTAAAAGAGGAGAGAGAAAAAAAAAAAAAAGCCCCACTTATTTACTAAAAAATTATTGGCCGTCTAAACTTTCTCTTTTTTTAAATTAACAAAACTCATGCACGTGTCTTCAATTAATCTACCATGCATAGTGACATGCAACTATGAGACTATGACGGTATTCAATGTAATAACAACGATACAGAACAATATATTAATCGTCATTTGTACTATTCTGAGTTCTGACAAAGTAGTACACATAAACTTCAATTATTGAAGTTAATCCTTTCAATAGGTTTTAAATTCAAGACTTTAGCGGAAAAAAATAAATGAATTTCATTTTTAAAAAATTACAATCTCGTCACAAATAAAACATAACATTGACACATTAGAATAATGAATGGAAAATTTTAACATACAACTAACATTTTTAATATCCATCTAACACCTAAGGAATGGTGTGCCCCACTGCATGCCCGTGATGGCACTGGTGTGGCTGTTAAATTGAATTTTATTTATGTTCCCAAAATATTTAAGGAAGATGGTCCAAATTGGTAATTTTATTGATTAAGAATTTTTACTCTTTGGTCATGAACACTTTAATTTAAATTTAAATTAATTTTTTTAAAAGAGATAATTGATTCATTTTAGGGAAAAAATGCTCAATTTAAATATTGATTTACTCATTTCTGTTTTTTCCATCAAATAAAATTATATTTAACAAAAAAATTTATATATCTTTAGGACTCATGTTAAAATTGAAAATTAAAAATGTTTAGGCTGCTTAACTAATAATTATACATATATTTTACTATTTTCTTTTTCTCTCAAGAAAAAATAGTTAAAGAAAAGATAACAGATAATGAAAATGAAAACAAAAACACATGTGGCTGATATATATTTTAATGGAACAAATAATAAAGTTGTCAGTTTAATTTTTTTAATAAACAACATATATATAATTCCAAATTTTTCATTTATTATTGTTTGACATTTGTTAAAATAAAAATATTTACGAATGAAAAATATAGATTTTTCAATATTTAAATTAATATTATATCATCAAACTAATTTTTATTTTCAAAAATTTAGCCTCATAAAAAAATACATGAGTATTTATATGAAAAAATATTAATAATTAATAAAAACAAATTAATAATTAATTTTATATTTTATATTTTATTATAAATACAATATTTAATTTAAAATATTAACTGAATCTTCATTTGTTATTCAAAATTATTGTTATTTATATACATGCAGTAGTTTTTTGTTTTGGAGTTCAAGTGGATAGGTGTATAAATACATGAAGGCAACTAAAATCATCAAAAGCATTCCAAACCAATTTGATTGGTAATTAATATTGAGAATCCTCACTCAAATCCCCCCACACACACCATGAAACCATTTTGTGGTTTTCTTATTACTTTCTTTCTCTTGCTTGTAGCAAGTAAGAAGGTGAACTCATCAGCTGAATCTAAAACAATTTCCTTCCGCTTCGACTCCTTCGCCCAAGGAAACCCCGCAATAAATCTCCAAGGCGATGCCAAGATTCTTGCCGATGGCTATATACAGCTCACCGACCTCCAAAGTTCCGGTAGCGCCGGGCGTGCCTTGTATAACACACCCGTGCGCCTTTGGAACGAAGCCACCGGCAACGTTGCCAGCTTCGTCACCTCGTTCTCTTTCGAGCTCACGGATTACCCAAACTATAATCCGGCCGATGGTATTATTTTCTTCATTGCACCCGAAAATACGAAGATTCCCTCCGATGGAGTTGGCGGCTCCTTAGGGGTCGCCAGCTCCACCGGTGAAGGTCAATTTGTTGGCGTAGAGTTTGATACCTACGTCAACAAAGAGTACAATGATCCACCCTATCAACATGTTGGAATCGATGTAAACTCTGTGGTTTCATCCAAGACAGTGGAATGGAAAAGAGTGAGTGGATCAGATGTTAAAGTGACTGTGATCTATGACTCTCCATCAAAGATATTGAGTGTTGTTGTGACCAATAAGAAAGGCGATATTACCACCATCGCTGATGTTGTTGATTTGAAGGACAAGCTTCCGGAGAAGGTCAAGGTTGGGTTTTCATCTGCTTCCTCGAGTGGCGGTCGTCAGCTACATCTCATCCGCTCATGGTCTTTCACTTCAACCATCAAGACAGGATCAGCAAGCATCACCAACAACGTAACGAATATAAAATATGTTTCGGATATAATATAAAGTTAGTTTTAAAAAATGGTTATGTTATGTTATGTTCTTGTTACCGAACTAAAATAAGTTGATATTGCAACCTCATGATTTGTTCTATGCTAGCTAGTATAGTACTCTTAAGTAAGGACCAGACCGTGTATAGGTGTATCAGTATCAACTTTGTGTCTGTATGTGTGTGTTTAATGATGTTACTTTGTATGGTTCAATATATATTTCCCTAATCAACTTGCCTTAGACGGTTGACTATTTAAATACGACGAATGCTCCTTCCAGCACTTTTTAATAAGAAAATATTTGCCATATAAAATTCCTCTTTAAATAAATCGACAGTGTTATAGAATTAATATAAGTTATTATGTTTTACTAGAAATTAATCACCCATGACTAAAATATATTGGATTAATGTTTAAATTGATTTATAAAAAATATCGTGTTATTTAAATTAATTTTAAAAAATTTTATTAGTATTTATATTAATTTTAATTTTTAGTCAAATTAATCATTTTTAAGTTAAATGACATATATTATAAAATAATTAATTAATAAATAATATATTATCTAATTATTTCATGACACATAGTCGTTAAAAATAACATCTGATCTGATTTAATAAAAAAATCAATTTAATTTAATATACACGTGATATTTTTAAGATCAAGCTATTGCTTCTCTGCATTTTGGGTGTAGGTTCGTCTCCGGTTAGATTTTTTTTTTTTTTTTTTTTGATAAGATCTCCGGTTAGACTCTTATGTCTCTGATGAAAAATAGGAATGTGACGTGACGGAAAAAAATATTATTTTGGACTAAGTGTTGACTAGTAATTTCTTAAGTTTTGTGAACAGGTGTTGTGAATCCAGGTTTATTTTGGATGTCTTTTTCAACATTATTTTTTTGGATCAACAAAAATTAACTCTAATCCTTTAGTTCATAAAAATTTAATATTAAATTATAAAATCATTTCTTTCAAAAAAATAGGATGCAAAGAGATATATAACTACTAATTACTCTAACAAATTTTGAACAAAGTTAAGCCGCTATCTCCTCAAAGTTTTTTTCCCTCGACGTTGGATATCACTAATATCAAGCTTTAAATAAGTTATTATTTGAGTTTTTTCTGACATATATTTTAACGCCATATTTTATAAATACCATAATAACTAGTGGACTTCACCAGAAAACATTGTTACAAAATTATTTATATTAACCTGAATTCTGAAATCAGATTTTATTAAGAAATTAAACTTCCTATATGTTTATTTCATTTCCTTTAAAAAATTCAAAAAAAAAAAATCCTGCGTTTACATCATTTATGAGCTTAATAATTTTTTTTGGACCAGATGAGCTAAATAATTAGCATCAAGCCATCAGCAGTTCAGCACTATGATGAGTATATCATGCAGCATGGGAAGGCAACACCTCATGGCTTAACCATGCCACCTCAAAGAGCCACACTACCCAAGTATCTGGTACCCATATAAATGCATTAAATTGGTTGGGGTATCCGTAGTTATAGATTTTAAATAAATTTCTCAATAATATCTGTGCATGGTACCACACTCATGACTCATGCATTCAGCGTAGTAATAAATACTGCAACAACTTCATCACAATATTCCAGAGATATACATACATTATTTGACTTAAGTGTACGGTAGGTATATATTCGTGGATTTAGGTGTCGGCATAAATTAAGATAGTGGCGGTTAATGGAACGAAAAATGAGACAATGCCTAAGTATTTAAACACCCTTCTTGCTCTTTACTATTACCTTCCCTACCACTACCACTGTACCACACATTAAACTAATAAAATAATCTAATAGAGTTAGTCTCACGACGAGTTTTAGTAATTCTATTATACATGAGGTTTTGTACTTTGTAGCGGGTGCAAAATTCTACATGAATATCTTTATCATATATTAAAATTTCTAAATTCTAGTGGGGCACTACCATAATTTTCTATGTACGTCCGTCTCTGCCAATAATAATATATAGTCTTGTTAGGAGAGATACCTGTAATAGATATAGTTACACACTAATTACTTCGGTTGTCAAAATGCTTAAAAGTTAAAACCAATTGAGTTGGTCCGTTTAATCACTTTAAAAAGTGTTTTGAAAATAAGATATATATATATATATATATATTCGAGACTAATAATTAACTTGTGTATTGAATGAGTTAACTCGCAAAATAAACAAGCTAAACCTATTTAACCCATTTAAATTTTTATTCATTTTCTCTTTTTCTTTTTAAGTTTTTTTAATATTTTTTAAACAGTCCAACTTTAATATTACTTTTAAATTGTAGAAATGAATTCTCCAAAGAAAGTCTAAAATGGAGGAAACACGAAGAAAATAAAGAGTAGTAGCAAGACAACCGCTTACTCTCATTCTCATTCATACGAAGAAGAAGCAGTTCATTTTACATTACAAAAGCCGCAACATACATAAGTCATGGACAACTCTTGTCCTTTATTGGCATACCCTACATACGTGATATTTTTATTATCATATCACATTTCCCGTGGAAGAACAATGTACTCGTTCTCCTTGGTCACGTTGGTCACGGTGTTAAGCAAAGTGGAAGTGAAAGACCAAGAGTGAAGAGTGTGTGTTTGGAAATGTATTCCAGAAGTAGCCGAGAATCCAACCCTAACATATTCAGGAAGCTCTTTGACGAAATCAACCTCATGGGAGAGGTCATACCTTTTACCATCAGGGTAGGTAGCAACCACTGCGAGGGTTCGACTAGAAGCGGAAAATGTCACAAGGACATTAACGACTTGGCCCTCTCTCCTATCCCATCTCACAGTCTTCACAGACCTAATGGAATTTAGATTGATCCCAATGTGACTGTAATTTGGATCCCAGGGATTAGCAATAAAGGTGTCGAATTCGACTGCAATCACTTGTTTTGAGACGTTAAATTTATTGTTAGGGCTAAAGAGCCCTAAAAGCCCTCTTTCATCTAGTGTACCGGGTGGTATGGTGGTGTCCGGCGGAGCCAAGAACACGGCAAGGCCATTGGCCGGGTGAGGATCCTGTGACCTAAGAGAAAAACTGAATTGGATTTGAAAGTTTGCGAGTCTGTTTGTACTTTTTTCATATAGGTGCACGTGTGCGAAGTACAGGACTCTCCCAACAGTGAGTTCTTGTCTATCAGTTCTGGTGAGTTGGAGCACGTTTGGCTCAATGTGTGCATCCCCTTGAAAGATTAGGTTTCTTTCAGCTTCCTTTCCAAAGTTATTGAAACCGAAGGAAAGAGAATCTTGCGAGGTTGCTAGGTTTAGTAGCATGAGGAAGATGGCTATGGAGGAAAGAAGAAGGAGAGTTGGCTTGGCCATGGTGTTGTGATTATTGTAGGTAGTGTTTTGTTACTATGTTTGATTTAGTTTGTGGTGTGAAGAATAGTGTTAACCCCTTTGGCTATTTATGTTAAGAGTTTGATGCCACTCCTTTAAATTACAGTCGGTAACTGGGCTCCAAGATAATTTACCCCCATCAACATCAACCGATGAGGGAGTGCCACTAGTTGTTATCTTTATTGCTGGCAATAATAATGTGGCCTTCTTTCACAAATAATTTACCTTGGCCACTGATCACGTGTTTCATATTTTATATAGAAGTACCGTGAAAACTATCACAATGTAAATGTAAAAATTATTTTGACATGCATGCATCGTTCTCAATTATTGTAAGGTA
Source organism: Stylosanthes scabra (assembly GCA_036250425.1). Lineage (NCBI taxonomy): Eukaryota > Viridiplantae > Streptophyta > Magnoliopsida > Fabales > Fabaceae > Stylosanthes > Stylosanthes scabra. The sequence continues at coordinate 20,052 of JASCZI010241659.1, forward strand.
CGGTAAAGTTCTCTGTACGGATCTTGAAATACGCAATAAGAAAGTCTTAGGAGCCAACGTTAACGAGTTCATAGGGAGTCAATATCAATTTTTCTTTTTTTCTCTTTTCTTTTTTATCACTCATTATTTTTCTAACTACACTTATGGGCTCCCAATGGGTTCCCTAATGTTGTCTCTCTACCATTACTCATGTAAAATATATGCATAGCTAAAATTTTCAATGATATTTAATTAACTTTGTTGTTTTCACTGTCCACTGTAATTAAAATGAAAGTAGATAATAAATTAAAAAGAAAAGGAACCGCAGTGTTTCCTCCACCTCAACAGAAAGAGATGTATCCATTTCTTAAAGACAAAAGAAACGACAATGGTGTTTTCCTAATTCCTGTATTCAATATGTATCTTATAATTTGGCTAATCCATCAAGTAATAAGACAATTAATTATTTATTATTTGAGATATATCGGATGATTTATTAGCCGTTCAATAATATATTAAATTTTAGTAATGTTATATTTACACTTCTTTTTGGTGTACACCTTTATCCAAGTCCCAAACGAACAGGTTTTTATATATACAACGAACATGTTTTTTTAGTTGACACGAACAGGTTTTAAAATCTGTTCGTTTACTTTTAAAAACATGTTCATTCTAGTAGTAATATTTTATTCGTGCACGAACATGTTTTTATATATACAACGAACATGTTTTATAATTGACACGAAAAGATTAAAAACCTGTTCATTTACTTTTAAAAACCTGTTCGTTCTAATAGTAAAAACATATTCGTTGGGACTTGAATGGAGGTGTACACCGAAAAGAGATGTGCACCAAAATTAATTGATTAAATTTATTTTTATAAGTCAGCTATACTAAATTTGAATTTAGATTACTAAAGTTGAAGGATGATGAATTAATAATAAATCCAATTTGGGGTTTAAATTTCATTTACATATTAACAATAAGATGATTAGAAGAGCAAGAATATAACAAGAAAAAAGATGAAGAAGAAATTCTTGAACTGAAATTTTTTTTGCTATTCATAGGGGCTAAGCCTAAAAAAAGCGAATAGATCAAAAGATCCTAGAAAAAAAAATCAAATTCAATTTCTAATTAAGCTTGTTCTAGCTAGATTATCAGCCACTTATTTTCTTCTCTATACACTTGAATAAAATATAATCTCCAATCATTTTTTTGGGGGCAAAAATCATTTTGATCAGAGAGTTTGGGTGATTATCAAGATTCTTGTTGCCATTGATCACGCACAACCCACTCACATACATTACATGAGTTCGTTTTTCTCTTCTAGAACTTGAACCTGGGTGCAGCTTACTAGGAGGTCAAAAATTTCCACCAGTTGTACTACGCCTCAGCTGCGATTGTAATGTTGTTACAATGGGGGTTATTATACCCAATTTATTATAACAGAATTAATGGCCCAATACAAGCCCACTATTAGCTAGAGCCTGCTCCGATAGGGCAAAGGGTAAAATCTCTAATTTTATTGATTCATTCTTCCAATAATTATTATCTTAATTTAATTTATTGCCTATTATAATATCTGAGTAGGAGGAGGAGCCTAGTATGTCCATCTAAGCCTAGAGTAGAATGAACAAGTGCTGTGAATTGATTTCATATAAAAATGCTATTTGAATATTAAATTTTAGCTATTAGTCATCAATATAAAATATATATTAAAAATAATTTAAATAATATATATTTTATACTAATAACTTATTTAGAGAATAAATTTTAATATGCAAATTAAATTACATTGCCCAAAATTGTAATAATGTAATGTGAAGCAGATGGCTGGGGTTTGTAGGTCCATCTAAGACTAGAAATGAGCGAGCCTTGTGAATCGTCCTACGATTTTGATGCTTTATTTTCAACATGACTGGGACCCGACATACACTAAATTAAATTAATATGTGACTACTCGTCGCAGTCCATTACACTTGCTTCCAACAAAATTAAATGACTTTTTAGTATGTTAGTAAAAGAAAAAAAGTAATTGAATATATATATATATATATGGAATAAAAAATATCTAATGATGATAAAGTGTTAATATAAACATTTTATTTTAATTAAACTAAAATAAACAAGCTAAACCTATTTAATCAATTTATACTTTTTATCTATTTTTTTTAATATTTTTAAAACAGTCCAAGTTTAATATTTTTAAATTCTAGAAATGAATTTTCCAGAGAAAGTCTAGAATGTAGGAAACAGAAGAAGTAGCAAGACATACAACCGCTTACTACTCTCATTCTCATTCATACGAAGAACTAGTTCATCTTACATTACATGCTTGGCTTAGCTTAAACATAAGCAACAAAAGCCGCAACATACATAAGCCATGGACAAGTCTTGTCCTTTATTGGCATATCTTACATACGTGATATTTTTATTAGATATGATCATATCACATTTCTCGTGGTAGAACAATGTACTCGTTCTCCTTGGTCACGGTGTTGAGCAAAACGGAAGTGAAAGACCAAGAGTGAAGAGTGTGTAACTGGAATTCTTGTCCGGTAGCAGCCGAGAATCCAACCCTAACATATTCTGGAAGCTCTTTGAGAAAATCAATCTCATGAGAGAGCTCGTACTTTTTACCATCAGGGTAGTTAGCAACCACTGAAAGGGTTCGGCTAGAAGCCGTGTATGTCACAAGAACATTAAGGATTTCGCCGTCTCTCCTATCCCATCTCACAGTCTTTGCAGACTTAATGGAATTCACATCGATTCCAATGTGAGTGTAACTTGGATCCCAGTCATTAGAGCTTCTATCGAAAAAGGTGTCGAATTCGACGGCCACCACTTTGTTTGAGGCGTTTAGGGCATTAGAAGGTTCAAAGAGCCCTAAAAGCCCTCCGTTTCCTATTGAACCGGGTGGTATGGTGGTGTCCGGCGGAGCCAAGAACACGGCAAGGCCGTCGGCCGGTTGGGACGAGCCCTGTGACTTAAGAGAAAAACTGAACTGGATTTGAAAGTTTGCGAGTCTGTTTGTACTTTTTTCATATAAGTGCACTTGTGCTAAGTACAAGGCTCTCCCAACACTGTTTTGGTTGCTATCAGTTCTGGTGAGTTGGAGCACCTTTGGGTCAATGTGTGCATCACCTTGCAAGATTAGGTTTCTTTCAGCTTCCTTTTCGAAGTTATTGAAGCTGAAGGAAAGAGAATCTTGGGAGGTTGCTAGGTTTAGTAACATGAGGAAGATGGCTATGGAGGAAAGAAAAGAGAGGGTTTGCTTGGCCATGGTGTTGTGATTATTGTAGGTAGTGTTTTGCTACTATGTTTGGTTTAGTTTGTGATGTGAAGGATAGTGTTAACCCCTTTGGCTATTTATAATAATGAGTTTGATGCCTTCACATGAGTCACATGTTAATTAATTACAATCCATAACTGGGCTCCAAGACAATTTCGCCATCAACATCAACCATTGAACGAGTGCCACTAGTTATTAACTTTATTGCTGGTAATAATGTGGCCTTCTTGTTACAGATAACTTACCTTGGGCACTCATCATATATATCATATTTTATCATAAAAGTATGAGAGATATCTTCTCCTAATAATAACTTAGACAATAGTGAAGTTTTTAATAATAACTTGGTATGCTTTTTCTCATCGCATTAAGCTATTGGGAAATTAAAGTGGTGTCATAAAATAATTTCAGAGTTTTTGTGACTAAAAATTTAGAATTCAATCTTTATTATTAAATATTAAAAGAAAATTTCAGCATAATATATATTGAAAAATCAAATTTATACAAAAATTAAAAAAATTAATGTATTTAGACTATTTTTACCTTACAAATTCATTAAAAATAATTAATACATTTAAATAATATATTGTCTAGAAGAGACACTTATATATATTTTAAGAAGGATGAAGTAAACACAAGCACATTGCTCTCAATGTAAAATATCAACTAATATATTTTTTGACATATGACAATAATTTATCATATGATATGATATGTTATTGTCAAATTGATGGAATTAAAGTTAAGAGTTGTGATAGAGAAATCTAATTCATAAGTTTGATTATAGGACTAATATTAAAAAAAAGTAAATAATTTAATTATAAATATTATTTTAAAAAGATAAAAATATGAAAAAAATGTAAAATTTTTTCTGTATAGAAATAATAGAAGGAGAATTAGATTTATAAATTATGTTTTCAAATTATTTCTATATAATTAATATGTCTAAAAAAATTTAAAATTAATTTAAGGAACGAATTATTTTTCAAAACGAATTTAAATTTGAGTATTATGAAACTGCAATAAAGAGCTAGTGATGATGACTTTAAGAATTACTCCTTAATATCGTTCTCAATTATTGTACGGATCTTGAAATATACGTCGCTAAACTTTTCCGTGACATTTAACTTTGTCGTTCTCACATCAAAAAAAAAAAAAAAAGAGAAAGTAGATAATAAATTTAAAAACGAACCGCCGTGTTTCCTCCACCTCAACAGAAAGAGAAATAACCATTTCTTAAAGACAAAAGAAACGATAATAGTATTGTTTCCTATATATATTCATTATGTATCTTTTAATTTGGCTAATTTGTGAAGTGATAAGACAATTAATTGGTTATTATTCAAGGAATAAATCTAGGTGTATTATTATACATATTATTTAGCAACACAAAAAAATATAAATATTAGCATATAAATTTATATTTTTCTGTGCTAATTTTATATTTTTTTTGTGTTACTAAATAGTGTGTACATGTAAGTACAATGGTACATTTAGTATTACCATAAAATATATATCGGATAATCTATTAGGCGTTCAATAATATATTATTAAATTTTTTTTATAGTCAGCTAAACTTAATTTTAATTATGTTATTTTGTATATTTAATTATATATTCTGGTAGTTCATCATCCATTTAGCAAGAAAATACGTAAATCGATATATATCACTACTCATTACGATAAGAAAAATGGTTTAGAAGTTTTACTCGTCTTTTTAATTATTTTTAAATTTTTAAATAAAAGTTATTTAAATTTTTTATTTTTAAAGTATAAAGAAAATAATTAGAATGATCTCCCCATTACTATTCTTATCTTAATTTATTATTTATTGTAATCTCGAGTAGGAAGAGGAGTCTAGAATAGAATGAACAGGTGTTGTAAATTGATTGTGGATTGTAATTAATCCCGAGGACAGAAATGAGGTTAATAAATTAGTAAGCCCATCTAAGCCTAGAATAGAGTGAACAAGTGTTGTAAATTCTAAGGTTTGGATGTCTTTTTCAACATTAATGGGGACCATATCATACAGTGATAAAGTAATAATGAATGTGGCCAGTGGCTACTCGTCGCAGTTCTTCCAACAAGATAACATATCTTTTAATTTGGACATACTTAAACAACTTTAATGTAAAATATCTTATACTATATCAGTAAAAGAAAAACGTGGATCGAATATATGTGGAATATCCACTTCCCTGAATTTAATTTATTAAATTAAATATAATTTGTACATAATAAACACGAACGTTAACGTTGAATATCCACTTCCCTGAATTTAATTTATTAAATTAAATTTAATTTGTACATAATAAACACGAACGTTAACGTTTTTATTCATTCATCCTTTTTCATATGAAATATGTGTAATAAAAATAGGTGTGAAATAAATTCAAATGCTCAATATTAAAATCTCTTAATTAAATAGTTTATTGCTTATGTCTTAATAATAAAAAATGTAAATAAAAGTATTTTTTAAAAAGTATACATTGATTAATTTTTTTCAAAAAATAAATAATGTTTATAGAATTAAATACAAAAATAAAAAAATAACAAAAAAATTAAACGAAATGAAGAAATAATTCGTGACGGTTAACTAAACCGTCGCAAAATTGTCTGATAAAAACATAATTAGCTACATCGTCATCAGGTTCAAATCAGGGCGATATAAAATTAGAAGTGGTAGCTATGTTAGTAAATCAAGTTGAAATCTAAGCACCAATTTTAAAATCCCACTAACAATGGACATTTTAAAATACCAATACAATGGCAATCTCAAACCGTCGTAAACCTAATTCACAACAAAATCAAGTTTAGCAGCTGTAACTAAGTCTTCCATATACAAAACAATTAACTCTCTCTGTATATAACAATTGCTAAAAATCTTTGCTAAATTATTAGCGGCTCCGTTGTATCGGAAAAAAAAAAAAACCATTAGCGGCTCCCAATTTATAAGTAGAGATCGACAAATCACCGTAGAAGTCTCAAAATTATAGTATATAATTTTTTACTTACACTCATCAATAGCTACTATACTAGATTTACATCAATTAAAAATTATTAATATCTTATTAAAAAATAAAATATCTATCTTTAATTTAATGTAAATTTAATAACTATTAATTAATGTAAATAAAAAATCACTTACATTGGTCTAAATTATCTATCCTCGTATATATATATATAAAAGGATTAGATTATTTTTAATTTTCTGTAAAACATTTATTAATTTTAATTTAATTTATTGTCTATCATAGTCTTATAGTCTCTGAGTAGGAGGAATTTTAATAATGTGGCTACTCGTCGCAGTCTAGTTGCACTTGCTTCCAACAAAATCTCATTGGTCGTCACAGCACTAATTTTAATTTTTAATTAGAAAATGAGGCTTCAAATTTTTATATATCATAATTAATTGCTTAAGTTAATATAATTTGAATAAAATTAAAAATTAACTTATTGTATCTAATAATAATAATAATACATGTCATAAAGATAACTTATCTTTTACTTTTAAAGAGAGTTGGTAAAACTCACCAAATAAAAAAGCCTCAATTATTGATATTGAAATGCATCAGGCAGGAAAAGACGTCCACATGCATGTTCAATCCTCTCATCATTTTAGCATTAATAAAACATGGTTTCGTATATTTGGAGATTAAAAAAAAGGTTTAACTAAATTCATACACGTGTCTTCAATTATTGTCCCATATTTAGTTGCAACTAAGGTAGAAAAAACCGAGATTTTACGTGGAATCGAAAAATAAATTAAAAAAGTAAAAACGTAAAATCAAAAAAAAATTTAAATCATAAAATCTTTTGACTTAGTACAAATTTAATAAAATCGATTAAGTCGTTAAAAATCGTAATATCGGAAGATTTTAAGAGTTTAATCGAAATTCTAGTAATCATGTTGTAACTATTACGATATTTAATATTATAATATCACTTGTAGTATACAGGTTAACACCTATGAAAACTAATTTTTATTTTTAGTTGTGGGCCTATCAATGTTGATGTATTTAAAAAATCCTAAATTTTTATGTAGTTATATCTTGAAATCCCTTTATTCTTAATGATGATCGTTTAGAGTATGAATATAAATTAATGAATGATCTAATAATATGGGAAAACAAATTTGGATACTATTTTATAATTTAAATTAGGTAGGCAAAATCAATTTTAAATATTAATATTTATAAGTTTTTAAGAGTTTATTATTCATAAATATAGTATTTGTAATAATATATATAAGTCACCATAATAAATTATTAAATATACATAACAATATATTAATTATCATCTGTACTATTCTATTCATATATAATAGTACATATAATAAGCTTCAATTATTGAAGTAGTTAACCCTTTCAATAGATATTAAATTCAGGAATCACTTTACCGGAAAAAAATTATATATGAATTCATTTTTTAAAAAAGTACAATCTCGTCACAAGTAAAAACAAAATATTGACGCATAAGATATAAAATAACGTTTAAGTGTCTGGTTTAACCTAATTATAATCTAATTTAATTTAAAAATTTTAAATTTTCAGTATTTTTTTCTTCATATTATATTTCTAATAAAAATATTTTCTCCTAATATTTTCCTTTCCAATCTAATATCTAATATCTATGTAAATAGTATTAGGTATACACTAAAAT
>JASCZI010241659.1:28051-55060 GCA_036250425.1 Stylosanthes scabra
ATAAAAAAATATATAAATATATAAAAAAAATGAATTAAACAATACGTATATTATATACAAATATAATAATATACAAATATAATAATTGATATTAGTAGTTAATTTTAACATACAATTAAAATTTTTAATATCCATCTAACATGTGGAATGGTGTGCCGTGATAGCGTTGGTGTGGCAAATTTCTGTAGTGTCATTTTATTGTTAGCCTATTGTACAGGTTCGTTGTCCGTTTTTTTTAGATGCTATGATAAAGAGAAATAAAATTTTTGTAACACATGAATTGAAGTGGTTTATCATTTTGTCAAATTGAATTTTATTTGTTATATGTTCCCAAAATGTTCCCACAATATTTTGAAAAATGTGATCGTATATATGTTTATGGCAACTGCTTTATAAAGACACAAAAATTAATTTTTCATGGAAATTTAATTTTTTAATTCACATTTTAAAAAAAAAATAAACAACACTTTTAAATAAATAACGCTTTTACAACATACTAAAATATAGTTATTTAATTTATGATTTAATGTTCAAAATGAAAAATCTTTATATAAAACAATTTTAATAAAGTTAGATAATCAATTTTTTAGTTAATATTAATCGATTTCTTTTAAAAAATTATTTATAATAAATTTTAAATCATAAAATTTTCATCTTAAATAATAAATTATAAACATAAATCCAAACAATGATCAATTAAAAATTAGTTTCATAAAATAGAGACTAGGAAGGGGAAACTCCAAATTTATGTGTTGATGCTGCATATATTCCAACAACAAGCATAATAAGGTACCAAGGCCAATCCAATTTGATAAGTACTCTATACCAACTCTATTTCTTATATGACGACACGCGGTATTAAAATTCTTATAAAAAAAATTTCTTTAATTTTTAGTAACTTTTTTTTTAAAATATGACTACTACTATACATATAACGTAGTCATATTAAAAGTCACCGTTATATCTCTAACCTTATAAAGGGGATCACAAAATAAGTAACGTAAAGTTGGCAATACTTTTGATAAGAAGATAATCCACTCATGCATTCATACAAAAGTTGATAATTAGAACTTGGACAATACTTGTCCTTTTATTTCCATATCTTAAAGAGAATCTTCCCAATTCCCATATATCATATCATTGAACGTCCAAGTTTAAGAGAGCTATGTGAAGTGTAAAACAAGGATGAGGTGAAGGACCAAGAAACAAGCTCATGAGATTGGTATTGTTGTCCCGAAGCAGCTGAGAATCCAACCCTAACCCATTCAGGAAGATGATCCCTCAAGTCAACCTCATGAGAAGCTCATAACTTTGACCATCAGGGTAGTTAGCGGTCACCCTTAGGGTTCTAGAGTTTGCATTATATGTTACGAGAACATTTAGGGTTTGGCCATCTCTCCTCTCCCACCTTGTGGTTGCGGCGGATTTAATAGAGTTCACATCAATTCCAATGTGTTGGTAATTGGGGTCCCAACTATTGGAGTCTTGAGCATAGAAGGTGTCGAACTCTACCGCGACAACTTGTTTAGGAGGAAGAGGAAGATGGTTGCTCTGGAAAGGAGAGGGAAGGTTTTGTTGGAGATAGCCATGGCGATTTATGTGAAGAGATATGAAGGGCTCACTGCTATGTTAGGTTTGTGGTGTGTGAAGAATGGTTTCAACCTTACTTCTATTTATAGTTTCGATGTGACTTGAAAAATAGTATTATGTTCTTATTTTGTGAGCTGAATAATTTGCATCATCAAGCACGGGAAGGCAACACCTCATGGCTTAACCGTGCCACCTCAAAGACTCACACTACCCAAGTATGAGGTACCTATGTAAGGTCGATACAGAGTCATGATTGTACATAAATACAAAAAAAAAAAAAGTGATAACATTTATGAAATCTATCACTTTTTTTAAAAAAAATAAAATATAATTATTTGTAATTATAATTTATATCTCTTTACATTTTGACTCTGATAATCAGAGTAGTCTTCACCTCTATATAAATGCATTACATGGGATATCAGTAGTTATATCATTCAGCCTAGTAATAAATACTGCAACTTAATATAATATTCCTGACATGCATATACATTTTACTCTTCCTGGCATATAGTAATTTTGGATGCATGTTAATAATAAAGGTTTAGTTTCACGTTTTTGTAATATATAAATTCCCTTTTTTTTTTCCTTCTCAGTTGCTTCTTTTATTATAACACTAGAGATAGAATAATTATTTATTTGATTCATTTAGATTTATTTTATCAGGTTTATAGTTTGAATTGGTTAGAATAACAATAAAATATGAAGATAGATCAATGTCATCAACATGGACTTGTTAGAATTAATGAATAGCATATGATGAATTTAGTTACAGAACAGGTATGTACTTGTGTGTGAATTTGGTACTCAATAACACCTACCATGTCTAATCGCTACTTGGAGATGGTATACATTAGCCTTTGAGAGAATTAGATGGAAATATGAATAATCTTTTCCATGTAATTAATTAATATATAATATATATTTATAACATTATGTATTTAAAATTACTAGATCTTAACATTAAAAACCTGGGTTACATGTGGGTCTTGGATTCTATTTATTTTCTCTCTCGAAACATCTATATTTTGAACGAATTCAAATTGAAAATTTCTTTATATTATAGAATGATAATGTTTTTTTAGATCTCTACGTACTTTTCAAAACTTTTGCATTAATTTAGGTATTTTATTTATTTTAAAAATCCCGATATCTCCTCAACGTTCGATAATTTGATATCACTAATTCTTCTTTTTTTTTTTTAAAATTAGCTTAAACTTTTCAAAGTTAACTAGTGGGTTTCGATCACCAGAAAACTAAATTCTTAAAAATTGTTTAATCTGAATTTTGGAATCAGATTTCATTAAGCAAATAAAACTTCCTATATGTTTATTTAATTTCCTTTAAAAAAAATTAAAAAAAAAATATGCATTAACATAATTTTTATGAGCCGAATAATGTAGATCAAGGACATCATGAGCAATGAGCAGTATGAGTATATCATGCAGAAAGGGAAGGCAACACCTCATGGCTTAACAATGCCACCTCACAATCTCACAGACTCACACTCCCCAAGAGGATTGGGTCACATGTATGTCATGCGTCATGAGTATATATGTTAAAAATCAATTTTGTTTGAGTCCTTGTATATAATGTTTGTATCTGAGCTTATTGAGAGAGGAGTAATAAGTATTAGATAGAATAGTTGCTTGTACCGGAGATTACGTAGCAGGACACAAACACAAACAGTCAAATGTATGTGGTCAGGAACTCAGGATGTTACGGCCACAATTTTGAGATTAGATCTTTGATGGAAGTCCCGAATTAATCTAGTGTTAAGTCTTTAGCTCCTTGGTTGTCTAGGTGTACGATCTAAAAAATCTCACTCTTTCAAGTATCATAACTAGTTATTAAATTAATCTATCTATATTATCGCATATTTTTATATATTTTTTATTTTTATATTGAAATATGCACATAATATTTCTATATTATATTATATATTATATTCATTTATTTTATGAATATTTTGTGGGTTGATATTTATATTTTTTTATATTATAAATGGAACTTAGGATATCGAAGGAAATTATATATTTTGATCTCAGTTAACGGATGTAATTAGAACGGGGGACATCAAACTCTTAATATAAGTAGGCAAATGGTTAACACTATTCTTCTCATCATCACAAACTAAACATATATAGCGGCAAAACACTACCTACAATAATCACAAAACCATGGCCAAGCCAACCCTCCCTCTTATTTCCTCCATAGCCATCTTTCTCATGCTACTAAACCTAGCAACCTCGCAAGATTCGCTTTCCTTCAGCTTCAATAATTTCGAACAGGAAGCTACAAGAAACCTAATCTTTCAAGGTAATGCACACATTGAGCCAAAGGTACTCCAACTCACTAGAACCAACAGAAATCTTGCTAGTGTTGGGAGAGCTCTGTGCCTAGCACAAGTTCATCTACATGAAAAAAAGTACAAACAGACTTGCAAACTTTCAGGCCCAATTCAGTTTTTTCCTTAAGTCACGAAATTCGGACCATCCGGCCGACGGCCTTGCCTTTTTCATTGCACCGGCAGACACCACCATACCGCCCGGTTCAAACGGAGGGCTCTTTGAACTTGATAAGGCACTAAACGCCTCCGCAAACGAAGTGGTCGCCATCGAATTCGACACCTTTTACAATAGAAGTTCCAATGAGTGGGACCCAGGTTTCCCTCACATTGGAATCGATGTGAATTTCCAATGTGAATTCCATTATGTCTGTGAAGATTGAAGGATGGGATAGGAGAGATGGTGAAACCCTTAATGTACTTGTGACATACACCGCTTCTACTCGAACCCTAGCAGTGGTTGCTAGTTACCCTGATGCTAAAAAATACGAGCTCTCCTATGAGGTCGACTTGGCTCAAGTGCTTCCAGAATATGTTAGGGTTGGATTCTCGGCCTCTACTGGATACCAATTTCAGTTTCACACTCTTCAATCGTGGTCTTTCACTTCAGTTTTGGTTAATACCGGGAATAAGAAGAACGAGAACATTGTTCTTCCACGAGAAATGTGATATATATGAGGATATATGATATGATATGATCATATCTAATAAAAATATTATATATATATATATATAATATATATATATATATGTGCGCGCGCGCATGCGAATAAAGGACAAGGGTTTTCCGTGGCTTATATATATATTTTGCGGTTTTTGTTGTATGAACTACTAGTCTTTGGCTTTCTAAAATGTTCATATTTCTTTTCATTGCTTTCTTTTAAAATAACTGTTAAATTATTATTTCACATGAAACAATACTGAAATTTTTATCAAGAAAAACAAAAATAAACTAACTTTATTTCATAATTGTGTGGTTTAAAATTAGGTTATCAAAATGTGATGTTTAGAATAGATTAACTAGAAGACAAAGAATAGGTGTCGCCTTCTTTACAAGCTGCTGCCACGTAACCAAAATGGCATCCAGATACCTTTTCACAATCGTTAATTTTATGTTAACTTTCCGGACGGTTGTTCCTCCATTCTAGCTATCTAGCGCCATGTGAATTAAATGACTTTGTCTCGTCCAATTTTGATAATTATTTGTAAGGTGGTAACTCAGTGCAGCTGAAGTTGTTATTTAAAATTATTAGATTATATTTTGGTCAAACATATCAATTTATCTAAAAGTAATTAGGAAGTAATTTTACATGAAGTCAACTACATTTGAGTATCACTTATTTGCAAACAACGAACTCTATATCACGTGTATATTTGTTATAGCAGTGTAGATGTGTGATATACTATTACAGATTTTATAACTAAAAAATTTAGATATCAATTATTGTTAAATTTTTAAATAAAGCTTTTTAGTATAAATTAATATAAAAATAAAATAAAATAAAAATGAAAAAAATAACACAAATCTTAAAAAACGTATTACTTAATATATAATCATTAACGATCGTGCTCTTTGCACACTAAAATCAATTGTTAAAATCAATAACTAATATATATTAAAATATAAAATATACATTAAAAATATTAAAATATGCATATGTATTCATGTATAAAATACATGTTGTACATTTTGATATGCAAATAAAATTTTTAACTATTAATATATAATTTTCTTATCAATTAAAACTTTTAAAACGAGTAATATACTACTATATCTCTAGCATTATAAGCGATAACAAAAGTAATTTTAAGTTGATAATACTTGTAATAAGGAGATAATCAACTCATACATTCATACAAAAGTTGATATTACAAGCACGCGAGGATTTAACATTAAGAGCAAGCAGTTAATTAGACCGTGGACAATACTTGTCCTTTTATTTCCATATCTTACATGATAACTTGATTTATGATATAGAGAACCTTCCCATATATCATATCATTGAACGTCCGAGTTTAAGAAAGCTAGGTGAAGTGTACAACAAGGCTGAGGTGAAGGACCAAGATACAAGCTCATGAGATTGGTATTGTTGTCCCGAAGCAGCTGAGAATCCAACCCTAACCCATTCAGGAAGATGATCCCTCAAGTCAACCTCATGAGAAAGCTCATAACTTTGACCATCAGGGTAGTTAGCGGTCACCCTTAGGGTTCTAGAGTTTGCATCATATGTTACGAGAACATTTAGGGTTTGGCCATCTCTCCTCTCCCACCTTGTGGTTGCGGCGGATTTAATAGAGTTCACATCAATTCCAATGTGTTGGTAATTGGGGTCCCAACCATTGGAGTCTTGAGCATAGAAGGTGTCGAACTCTACCGCGACAACTTGGTTGGCCGAAGGGTTCTGGGCACTTTGAGGATCAAAGAGCCCTAAGGTCCCTCCGGCCGAGTTGTTTGGTATTTCGCTATCCGGCGGGGCGATGAAAAAGGCTATGCCATCCGCGGCATTGGATTGTGGCGACTTGAGGACAAAGCTGAACTGTGATTGGAAGTTTGCAAGCCGGTTCGTGCTTTTGTCAAAGAGGCGCACCTGGGCCGAGTGCAAGACTCGACCCACGGTGCTTTTCGCCGGTGTTCCGTTGTCGTCTACCTTGGTGAGACGGATTGTCTTGCTTGGTGAAAACTTTGCATCGCCCTGGATGATTAGGTTTCTTTCATCTTCTTGGTCAAAGTTGTTGTAGCTGAAGGAAAGGGAATCTAGTGAGTGTGCTTTGTTTAGGAGCAAGAGGAAGATGGTTGCTATGGAAAGGAGAGGGAGGATTTTGTTGGAGATGGCCATGGTGATTAATTTGATGATTTTGAGTGCTCACTACTATGTTTGGTTTGTGGTGTGTGAAGAATGGTTTTAGCCTTACCCCTATTTATAGTGTTTCGATGTCACTCCTATTCCATTTTAAAAATTCTCATTAATTTATATGACTCGAAAATAGTATTATGTTCTTATTTTTCTTTCTCTAGTTACTTAAGCTAAAATAATTTTCAGAAATTTATTTTTAATATAATAATAAAATAATATTTGGATTCTTTCTAAGGTTAACGTCTTTAAAAACAGTGTTTTTTTCAATTTTTTTTTAAAAAGAAACATTTTTCTCTATATATTTTATTCAATAATTCTATGTGAGTAAGTGGTTTTGACAAACTAAGTGTAACTAAATGATTTATTTTTATGCTAAATAGAAGATTATTTCGGTGTCAAATAGAACTTTATTTAGGTACATTTTTTTATACTATTTGACACCGAAATAATATTCTATTTAGCATAAAAATAAATCACTTAGTTGATCAAAACCACTTATTCAAATAGCATTACCTATTTTATTCTTCTTGTTTTCCTTTCTTATCTATAGTTTTTTGTCTTAGGTGTTATCCCTATGTATAGTTCCACAAGAAATAATTGTTAACACAGGAGATATAACGATTCCGAATTAGATAAGGGCCATCGATGGAATTTTATTTTCATGACGTGCATTATTGCTGGTTTAGATTATCTTGTGGT
This sequence comes from Stylosanthes scabra, assembly GCA_036250425.1. Classification (NCBI taxonomy): domain Eukaryota; kingdom Viridiplantae; phylum Streptophyta; class Magnoliopsida; order Fabales; family Fabaceae; genus Stylosanthes; species Stylosanthes scabra. Next base: position 35,543 of record JASCZI010241659.1, read on the forward strand.
AAAACTAGTTTAAATTTTCATCAGGGGAAACATATGTACATATATGTAGACACCAAAAAAAAAAAAATGAACATATATGCTTCTCATAGTGAAAATTCTGCGTACAAATTATGTTGCTGTGAAAAATGTCATAATAGTCAATAATTTTCTTTTCAGAAAAACATTAAATACTAAAATTTATAGCTGAGGGAAAAGTTGTTCTCAAAGAGTATATAGTAATTAATTAATAAGTTTTAACGCAATAGCTTTTTTTTTTCTGCAAAAAGCATTTTCTTGCTGTAATTTTTTTTTCAGCAACTTTTTCCTTAAAATTACTATCCCTTGTAAATCACCAAAAATATTTTTCAGATTAATTATCCATTAACAAAAATATTTTCAAAAATTAAAAAACGTAACAAAAATATATATTTTAAAGTAAATTTTGTCTTTATATTTAATCAATTTGTATAATGACAGTTTTGTCACACTTTAAATCTTTTTAAATTATTTTTATTGCTTATTTCTCTTAAAAATATTTTTTTAAAAAATAAATTAAGGGATCTAACACTTTTTTTCACTTTTCTTTAATTTTGAACTAACACTAATCAATTTTTTTTTTCACTAAAATTATTAAATTATGGATCGGACGTAACATCTATCACTCATTATTTTATTATTTTTATCAACTACTAAATTCTTAAAAGACACTTATTTATTGTAATATTACTAAAGTTGTATCTTAACCAAAATGCCATCCAGATACCTTCACAATCCTCACCTTTATCTTAGTTTTCCGGACTGGTCCCATCTTCTAGCTATATCTAGTGCCATGTGAATTGATTTGAATGACTTTATCTCTACCAACTTCCATAGTAAATTATTACTGCTGGATATAATAAGAAAAATACTCGGATTCAAACTCAATTCAGTCAATTAATTATATTTTAAAATTAGTTTATATATATATATATATATATATATATATATAAGACAGCAAAAAAATTTAAAAATATATAAAAATTAAAACAATAAAAATATTTAAAATGTAAGTAAAAATTATTTGAAAACAAAACAAAGTAAAATTAATTCAAGACATAAAATTTACGGTTTAAAATTTTTAATTTAGAATTTAAAATTTAAGATTTAAACATCACGATCATCAATAGTGATGGTGGATGAAATTGTAATGTTGAAGAAAAATGGAGAAAAAATAAAAAGGGATATAATGATATTTTAAAATGAAAAATAGTGAGTGGCTAGATTTATTTGGTTGTAATCTTTATGTGCTGAATTTTTATTGACTAGTTTTGATATAATAAATGAGAAAACAGCATTGGATTTTCTTATTTTCTTTTATCCTTTTTTTTTTTACAAAAGAAATAAGGCTTAAATTAAACCTTAAATCAAATAGGTAAGCAAGGTGATTTACGAAGATAAAACAATTAATCGGGCATCCCCAAGTGAGGCCTCAATAAAATCATCTCAAAAGAAACTTCAATTATTGATATTGTTATATGATTTCTGTCATCATCATATAGCACTAGTGTACTTTAGTGTTTAGTCATTTAAATATACTAACAAATACAAAAATGAAATTACATTAATTATCATCTAATTACTTTTACGAGAAAAAATAATAATTTTAATGAACGGTGATATAAGAGATTACTAATTTTATTTATATGACATTATTATGATAAGAAATCTCTATATAAAAGTTTTAGTATTACATCAATTAACAGCATATGCAAATTAATTCATCCATTTTATTCATTCATTAATTATTGTACATTTGTACTACTTTAAAAGGTATTAAAACTTAATTAATTCCAATTCATTATATTTCTTATATATCCATTATTTATGAGTTTTTTTCTTTTTTTTTTTTAAATATCCATACTAAAGTTGTGGTTGATTAATTATTGTCTCCAGATACCATCACAATCATTAACCCTTTTTTTTTCGGGGCTACTTCTTCTAGCTAGTTCCATATATATATATCGAAACAAACACGTTGCAATTCATTTGATTTATCTCTTTCAGATGTGGATGTGGCCACAAAACGCAGATTCTTTATCATTACTAGGCTTCTTCATTCGTATGCTACCAAAATGTCATATTTAGGGTTTTTGCTAGTTTCATAGTATTTTAAGAATACTTATTTAGAACTAAAAAATTAAAAAAAAGTAATCATATATTTGATGTAATCATATTTTTAATAAAATTTAATTATCATATTTTAAATTTTATTAACAAGAAATAATGTAAAATTATTTTGCATTGAATTTATCACTACAAAAAAATTAATTCAAAAAATTGCATAGAAGAAAATGACTTCTCCTCACCACATGCATCACATGATTTTTTTATAAGAAATAAAAGAAAAAACTATAATAGAAGAAACTAGAGCGGATAAAGATATCAAATACTAAAAGAATAAAAAATAAGTAATATGTTATAGATTTAATTAATAAATAAAATATCAATTATAGTTTTTTCTTAGAAAGATCATATGATCATCGCGTATTATTGTACATAATACATGATTTTTTTTGGTGACTGTACATGATGAATCTAGTATATTATTTACATAATTAAAAAAAAATGATGGACTAATAATGTAGATCGATAGTCACAGAAAAAATGTAGATCGATTATAGAGTGCGTGAAAACGACAATAAAATTAGTAGTATTTATATATAGTACTAAGAAAATATAAAGATAGATTAAAGATTGAAAAGAAATAAAGATATTGAAAATGATGATGATGCTTAAGTAGAAAAGCTCTAACAATAAACGACAAGAATTGAAAAAATAACTTAGGTTGATTGAGAATTTGAGATATATTATGGATGTTGTTATCATGGTTGTTATTATTATTAAATGAAAAAGCATAATACTGCGACGAGTAGCTGCATTATTGATAAGTTATTATGATTATTTATTATTTTTATTAATTTGCAAAGTGACAAAGCATGCATAATAAATTGATATTGATGGGTCCCATTCGATCGCATCCCATTAGTTTGCAACATTTGTGCGGTGAAAGCTAAAAGAACTGTCTAACATGGACCCTACAATGTGGACTTTTCACCCTCCTCGTTCTTCTCGTGCACTCATAGTAATAACCATGGGGAATATCCTTTAAAGCTTGGAGTTTGATTCTCCATTTTTGTATTTAAAAAAAAAAAAAACGATACTCGATTTTTTTTTTTTAAAAGGATCGGTTATTATTAAGAACTAAACAATTATTAATTTTGAATTTATGATGATAGAGAAATTTATAATACACAAATCAGGTTCATAATGAATCAAGTGAAATATTTTTAAATAAATAATTATAATTTTTTATATTTTATTTTTATTATTTATTATAAAATCACAATTACTCTCGACCATTAATTTGAGAATATTTCATCTAATCTACTATGAACTAAGTTTATCTTAGACAAAGCTTTTGATGATAATGAAACTCAAAATATTGATAGTTTAGTAATTGAAAAAAGAAAATAAAATATAAAGTGTGATTATTAAGTTAATTATATAAAGTTAATCACACAAATAGTTTAACTTCTATATAGCTAGAATAGTAATGCATCCATAGATCAAACTAGAATATTGATCATGATATATATGATTTGATTGATCTACAATTTTTAACTACTAATAAAACTAATAATGGAACTCCATTTAACGTGTGTTTTTTTCTTTTTCCCTTCTAAAGTTTGAATATGTGAATGCAATGCAAAAACCATGATACATGGCTTATTTCATTCCATTAAAATGAATCATTTGAATGTTTCAATAACACACACATGTATGTCTATACACAGTAGCATATTCGCACAAAATATATTCCTATGTTAGTTTTTCTATTTTATTCGCATTTTATTAATTTATTTCACATTATTCTCTAATGTGGTGACAACAAATCGAGAACTAATCCGCTACGAATGTAAATTTTATTCAAGAATAAATTATTACATACATAAAATGAAATTCAAACTTTTAAAATCTGCGAATTAGTAAGTATTAGACCAATTTATCTAATCTTATATTATTGTTGCACACTAACACATAAAATTTATGGAAAAGTTTTCAGGTATACCGATTTATTAATATATTTGTAATCTGTGATCGTTAATTTTAATTAAAAAAATTTAAAATATAAATATAAATATAAATCAAAATCAACGATTACATACTACAAATATACGACGATATATGTGAAAACCTTCCAAACTTATGTACGTCACCTAGCCTTAAATAATATCTTCCCTTGTCAATGACTTACATGATGACAAGGGTAGCTTTGAAAATTTTACCCTTAAGCTTAAGCCTACTCTTAGCTAGGCTTGCTACTCTATATCATTCACAAGCCTAACGGGCTAACAGTCAATAATATGAATTGCTATCGCAAATTAAATAATGCAGCTTTATATGTGGCATAAGGGAAAATCGATTCTCTTGCTCAATAAAATTGTATCAATTAAAAGAATAAACCGCTGTAGATTGAAATTTAATTTAAGAGTTTTTTGCCAGTAGGATAATGCATGTGTAAATTGGAATTCAAACTCACAATATTTATTTAAATGAACTAGAATTAACTACTAAATTAATTCATCTTGATTTTCTCTTTCTTTCGTATTTTCCTCTTTCTTCCATGTTGATGTTTTAAGTTTTAACTAACCAACAAGGCAACAAGCTCTCAACATAAATCAAAATCCACATGAAATGTGCTGTTGTTTTTTACGATAGGGTCAAAGGCCCAATAATGCTATATTTTTGTGATGGGCTAACAAATGGCCCAAGATCAACATGAGAACTCACATTGATCATAGCATAGAGATTTTAGGCTGCATTTATTTCTGATGAATAAGATACTGAGATATAGATATTGATGGACATAAATTTATTTGATGACCGAGATATGAATATTGGACACACTATCTCTAACTCAATTTTTATTGTCTTTGTGTTCACTTTTGAACGAAAAACACTGATTGACACAAAATTAAAGAGAATTGGCACATGATTTTTTAATAAAAGAAATTCTTTTTACTCACAAAATTATTTATTATTCCAACATTATCCTTTTTAAAATGATAAAAATGTCATTTACATTAAATTTTAGCTTTATCCATGTACTGTCTCTATCTCACTATCTTGTTCTATCATATTCTCGTAAACAAACGTAGCCTTAATCAGTAGAGTAAAGGAAAAGAGAATTGTAACTGGAACCTAATTAATTGCATTAACTTATATTAGATTACAACTGTATGAAGTTATATTTAGAAAGTGGTAGCATTCTAACTAGGGAAATAAAACAGTTATGTAATTAAGAATATGAATAACATGCGGTTGCTTAATTAGCTAGAACTCATACATTCTCTCACGAAATGAAGATCAATGGAGACTACCAAGGTCATTTTAGTGAAAGATTGTGCTGAACTCTTTAATAAAAAATATATAAAATCCTCAAATAAAGGATTTAAGGAAGTGATAATAATATCATCTAAATATACTAAAATCTAAATATCCGAATGAGAAGCGTGGTTGCATTAAAGCCAAAACGTTCAATGATATCAGTTAATGATTTTTTTTATTTAGCTGTTATTATTTACGGCTAACTCGCGAAATCACTTTTTTCTAATTAAATTCCATATTAAGGTCACTACTAGTATAGTAGCACTGATTTTGGTGATTGGCATTGCAAAATTAATTAGCATCTTTTCGGTTGATTTAGTAGTTAGCTTATTAATCTATCAATCCACTTAAATAAATATCGAGAATTTGAATCTCGCACTATATATGCAGCAATTTATTGACCAATGATAAATCTTTAAATGAAATTCAGATTCGTATAGGTTATCAAGACTAGAAATACCTTGAAAACAAAATAATAATAATAATAATAATAATAATAATAATAATTAGCATCTGACCACAGAAAATAGAGATCTGTATGGCACAACCAAAGACCTTAATTATTAAATTAGTTGCTGGCTGGGTTAGGATAAGGATGAGGAGTCTGCTGCATGCAACTCATGCTGTTTATTAACAAATTGATTCATCATCAGCATCTTTCTTCTTGTGGAATGTGTTGCCGTTGGGGTGGCACACTCGCACATCTTACAAGAGGTGACTAGGGAAATCGACAAAAGTAATAAAATAGTATTAATATTAATTTATTCAGTTTAACATTTATAAAGCCTATAAAGTCTAACAGGCCGACGTATTTATATATATTATGTTATAATAATTTTTTAATTATTTAAAAAATAATTTTGTTAAATTTTAAATAAATTAAAGAGATGCATAATTTATCAATAAAGTTATTTTTTATTTTCAAACTACATAAAAAAATCATTGACACTTATAATTATTAAATAAATATATTTATAAAAGTCATAATATAAGCTTTTTTTATATTGTGAAATCTTATTTATTTGTATTTTTAAATTTTTATTATTTTTATTATTAATTTATTTTTTAATATGCTTTTAAACAGGCTTTAGACTAGGCCAGACCAAGTAAAATATAAAGCCTTTAACAGGTAATAAGTTAGACATAAACTCAGTACATATAATTCAGATCTGGTTTATTTAGGCAGAAGCCTGGCCTGACCTATTTCTATCCCTACTAATTAATCACGCTAAAATTATTTGAATAAACAAATTAAAATTTTCATTATACTATATATAACATTTTTTATGAATATAACTAATACAACACAATTTAATTAATGGTACCAATGAAAAAAATTTGACTCCATTTCTATCTATTAAGATTCATTAGAATTGAAATTTGCACATTCTCCTAAATTATAGTCAAATTCTTAAAATATTTATTTGTTTTTTAATATAGAATGATTTCTATAAGTTTTGCTTTTTTGATTTCATTTGAATGAAATTGTGTGTTTTCTTAAAATAAAATAATAAATTAGTATTGTGAAAATTTTTTAGATATAGAAAAAAATCAAGAGATAATATAAAGTTGCATGCTCTTTATTTTTAATGTAAATTAAATTTTATATATATATATATATATATATATATATATATATATATAACTTGAGAAACTATTATAACTTTGAGAAACTACTCTCATCCAAAAACACGATCATCTAAAATATGAATATTCGTAGGTAAGTGAATGACGACCATAAAATATTAAAAGAGACCCATAGAATTTTACATTATATCACACAAATAAATATTTAAATATAGTCAATTTTATATAAAAATACTTGTTAAGTAACATTAAATGATTTGACATATTTTATTAAATTATGATCTAATAATTTAAAATAATTTACATACGAATTTCCACCTATCATGAAATCAATTAAAAAAAAACCTAAATTTATAGAAAAAATCAGGCAAATAGTAATATGCTAGCTATAATATTTTGTTTTCATGCACGCACCACCCTTGCATGTGCATCCGTGTATTATAAATACATGAAGGAAACACGAATGGCAATCATCAAAACCATTCCAAACTAATTAACCCTTATTCTCCGATCCCACAATGAAACAATCATTTTGTGTTATTCTGAGTTTCTTTCTCTTGCTAGTAGCAAGTAAGAATACCAACTCAGCCGAAATTATTGAATCTGTTAACTTCAACTTCGAACCTTTCCCCAATAATGGTAACCCATTAATACAACTCTAAGGCCATGCCAGATAACTTCGTCACCACCTTCACTCTCCAGACAATAGATATTCCAGATTATGCACCAGCCGACGGCATAGTCTTTTTCATTGCACCACAAGATACGCAGATTCCTGCCGATGGAGTTGGCGGCGCTCTCGGAGTGGCTAGTTTAACCACCGGTGCGGGTGAGTTTGTTGGCGTGGAGTTCGATAACTATGTCAATGGCGAGTACAACGACCCGCCGTATTCACAGGTCGGAATCGATTTGAACTCCGTGGTTTCGTCCAAGACCGTGGAATGGAATAGAGAGAGTGGAACTGTGGTTAACGTGACTGTGATATACGACTCTTCATCAAACACATTGAGTGTTGCTGTGAGAAACAGCAGGAATGGCGAAATCGTAGCCATTTCTCAAGTTGTTGATTTGAAAGAGAAGCTTCCGCCGAGGGTCAAGTTTGGTTTTTCTGCCGCTTCCTCGTCTGGCGGTCGTCAGTATCATGTAATTCGTTCATGGTCGTTCTCTTCATCATTGAAGATAGAAACAGCAGCAGAAGATGTCGCAAGAGCATGATTTGGTCTAAGCTGATATCTTTCTTTGAGTAGTACTTTTAAATTAAATAATAAAGACCATATCAACCTTAATTAGCTTGTGTGTGTTTTTAATGTTGAGGAAAAATAATAGGATTGCTACGATACATGTAATAATTAATACGTATCAATACTTTAATATTTATAAACCAATTAAAAATTGCCAAATAGTTTATATTTTTCCACATCATTATTGTTTTATTTTATTTTTTAAAAATAATTATTATATTAGTGTATATACTAAAATGCTCTTATTAATAATTTTTAAAAAATAAATTTATCATTTTAGTTATTTATAGTAAAAGACCAAATTATCCTTTCTTGACAAAAATATCTTTTCTATAAGGAACTAAAATCAATTATTATTAATTTATTTGATTAACACAAAAAGAATTTTAAAAAAAAATCAAAATTCCCTCGATCCTACCCAAAAATTCGTCGTGTTGTTCCTTTCTTTCTCTGACTCAGTTGGCCGCCTCTCTAGCTGCTCATTCCATAACCGCTCGCATTCTTCCCGCCGTGATCTTGTTCCCCTTTTTGCGTCTCTCACTCCGTGTTTCGCCGCTCTCGTCAGTCGCGCTCTTGCCGGTCGCCGAACTCTAACCGATTCCAATAATAATCATCTTAAATTTATCTTGGTGGATAATGGAGCTTGGATCTCATCTAGAGTCTTGAGCCTAGGCTAAACTGATATCTCATATTTTGTTCATTTAATTTGTAGTGTGCTTTTGTTCGTTGGGATCATAGTAATAATAGGATTGTTTTATCAAAAAATATATATATATATATATATATATATATATTAGGATTGTAGTTTTTGCTTTGCTCTGAACTTACTTCTTTTGTTCTGGAACCTTTTTGTTCTTTTGTTTTCCTCCCTTCGATCGAGCCTTGCTGTTAATAATTATATATAAAAAAAAGTATGGAAACGTTTTATGTTATGGTTTTGTTTTGTTGTCTTTTATCGTGGCTTATTTATTTGTCTTTGGTCTTGCATGTTGCATCTTTCTTTGGATGCCTTGTCATGTGAATTGTTAAAAAAAATTAGTAAATATATGTGTTTCAAAAATTATTAGAAGAGATCAGACCAAAAACTAAGAAGATTGTTATATGAGTTTAGCTGAAGTCAGCATTAAAGGAATGATCGACGATAATGCCAATTGCGAGGGAGAGTGCAAGCAGTGATAACGACGGCCAAGGAAGTGAGAAACACAAAGAGAGAAAGAATACGATAAATTTCTGGAAAGAAATTGGGGGAACTTTGATTTTTGTTTTTAATTCTTTTTGTGTTAATTAGAAAAAGATATTTTTGTGAAAACATTAATTAGAAAGGATAATTTGGTCTTTTATTATAAATAACGAAAATGATAACTTTATTTTTTTAAAATTATTAATAAGGACATTTTAGTATATACACTGATATAATAATTATTTTTTAAAAAATTAAATAAAATAATAATGATGTGGGAAAACATAGATTGTTTGGCAATTTTTAATTGATTTATAAATATTAAAGTATCGATAGGTATTAATTAGCATATGTATCATAGTAAGCACTTTTTTTAATAATAACTGCATAACAAGCTCAAAACACAAGAAGATAAGTACATGGCACTAGAGACCTCTCTGCCTCGTTACATTATTATTATTATTATTATTAAAAAGGGAATTACACTTAATTACATTAATCTCATACTAAAGAAGTGTGATTATGTCCCAAAAAAATATCCATTCACTACTTTTAGCATTTTCATTTGGAGAATCTAATACGAAACGCATATATATAGGGTGCATATATATAGGATCCTCATGTTCCATTTCTCTCTATCTCCTCTTTCTTCGATATTTTTTAAGGTTTTTCTCTATTTGATTAGTGATGGCTTTTTAAGTTTAACCAAGCTCGACAATGGACATAAATCAAAGAATTATATTTTCATAAAAACTTTCTCAACATATTAGGTAAACTCTTTTTTATTTAAACCAATATATATGTGCTAAAAAAACATATATTGAGGTCACTAATAATATATAGTAGCTCTGATTTTTGCGACTGACATTGCAAAGTTAATTAGCATCTCATCATATAAAATGGAGATATGTATGCCACAACCAAAGACGACCTTAATTATATAGTAATTAGTTGCTGGGTTAGGATAATGATGAGAAGCTGCTGCATCGGCATGGAACTCATGTTGTATAAACAACTAAGAACTAACTTGGTCCATCACCATCTTCCTTCTTGTGCAGCGTGTTGCCACATGTGGGAGGCACATCTTACAAGATGTAGATGTGATTAGCTGGGTGTAATCCTGATTTTAAAAATACTAATGAATAATGATAATGATACCGAGAAAAGTAATAAATAGTATAAAAAAAAAGTAAAATGCATGGGTCACAGTGTCTTTTATACATCATTCAGTAATGACAGATTTGTAACTAATACCTATTTAAATGATTCACCTATATCTTATCCAGTAGTTAATAATGTATGATTCAATATTACACAAATTTATATACAAATAAGTGAAATAATAGTAACAAAATGTGGTTTTTGCTTTTAACGCACGCGGCTATTATTTTTGTCTTATATGCATATTTCTTAATTATTTATAATTAAATTTTAAAATTTAAATTCTGAATATTAAATCATAAATTCAATATATATATATTAACGGCTATTAAAATTTCTCAAATACCTAACAATTTTTAGAATAATGCTAGGAAACCAATATTAGAGGACAAATAAAAAACCAATAAGTATAATTACATAAAGAGAAAGTCTTGGCAATCAATATTAAGGAGCCTCTAGAGAGTCAATATCAATTTTTTTTTCTTTCTTCTTTTACCACCTATTATTTTCTTAATTACACTCATGGGCTCCCTAATATTGGAAAGGAAAGAGAAAAGAAGTAAAAATAATATTAGCTCATATTATCTCTCTAATATTAGTTCTCAACACTTTGTCTAATTTTTAGTATATTTATAAAAGGTGAAAATTCATATAATAATTACTTTTATATAAAGTAGTTAATAGTTAAGAATAATTAAATAATAATTTAATTAAAATATTTTCGAGTATAACTGCACCCGAAAACACCTCCCCTTTGATTTGAAGCTACTATGTCACCCACTCTATATATATATACTCAATAAACTTGCATCTCATACTAAATTCCACTTTATACCTACCATCAATGGCGCTCTCTATCTCCAAAAAGCCCCTATCCATTCCCCTTCTTGCCATCATAGCCACCTTCCTCATCATACTCCACAACCTCAACTCAGCAAACGCCACCTCTTTCTTATTCAACCGGTTTGATCAAAGTAACCAGCAAAATCTCATCATCCAAGGCGACGCTTCCGTTTCCAGCAACGGAGCGTTGCAACTCACTAAGGTTGACAACAATGGCATGCCACAACTTGAAAGCGTCGGCAGAGCCTTATACTCCGAACCAATCACCCTTTACAATAGCACCACCGGAGAGGTAGCATCCATATTTACCTCTTTCGTCTTCCTCATTGCATCACCTTTCGATACACTACCTGCTGATGGCCTTACCTTCTTTCTAGCTTCGCCGGATACCACCATCCCTCCTAACTCCGTTGGCGGCTACCTCGGTCTCTTTAGCCCCTCAAATGCCCTCAATAACACGCGCAAAGAGCTCATTGATCTAAAATCCACATCAGAGAAAGTTTTTGCTATTGAATTTGACACATACCCTAACCTAAATCTAGGGGATCCGGATTACAAACACATCGGAATCGATGTTAACTCTATTAAGTCGGATGTTACCCATAAATGGGAGTTTCAAAATGCAGAAACAGTGGCGGTAACAATATTCTATTGTCCTTATCTCAAGCGTCTTAGAGTTTTTGCAGGATACGCTGATGGTTACAACGTGGATTTCAATTATGACATAGATTTGGCGACGGTTCTTCCTGAACAAGTTAGGGTAGGGTTCTCTGGCTCCACTGGAGGGTACGCACAAATTAATAACATATTATCTTGGTCATTTAGTTCAAGCTTAGGGAAAAGCTTCAATGTTGAGAATGGTGGAATTGCAAGTGTTGTGTGATGATTATATTGGGCATGATGCTACTGATGATGAGTGATAATAAGGACGAGTAGTGTACGTATAGTCCATTGTGTATGTTAATAATAGTGGCATTATGCTTGTGATGTTTAATTTCTTTCTTCTTATTATAATCTATCCATGAACAATGAAGAAGAACCTTTATTTTCTCTGAGATGTGTATGTTCTAATTTTTGTACTTTTTCTATTGTTTTAATTTCTTTGGAAAAGTGATACATGTCAAGGGAAAGAAAATAGAGAGCTATCTTTATTTTTAGGAGAAACATAAAATAGTAAAACTCATCATATGGAAGTTATTTAAGTTGTCTTTCAGTAAAAATTCTGTAAGTTTAAATATTCATATTTGTAAAGGATATTAATGTATAATATTTATACTTGTTAATTATCTAGGTAGTTTAACTAAACGAACATTATTTGATTTATTTTTGAAATTATATATAATAATAATAATAATAATAATAATAATAATAATAATAATAATGAAAATCCTCCAAAAATTACTTTATATTTATCAATTATTGTTAAAATAATTAAATAATTTTAGATATAGTAAATATATAATTATAAAAATAAAATTAAATAAGATAATTTTGATTTATTATCCATCACAGACAATTAACAACATGGACTACAATCAACACACTTTATTAATCTTATAAAAAAAATCACACTTTATTAATTTCAACGAATTAATTATTTAAAAACAATTTTATATACCTTATATTATACTTTGAATGTAGCCATCATGTGCACGGCACAATAAGCTAAGTTGCATATACTAGTGTATATATATGAATTCAATTAGAGAACAATTTTTTTTACGTCGACGTTAACTAACTTTTCTAAAATTGTCTTTTATATTTTAATTTCTAAATCCCTAATAAACCTTAAAGTTGTATTCTAAACTTCATGTCAAATTCTAAATTATTTTTTTAAAAAATGTCTTTTGCCATTAAAAACATTAATTCCAGTTAATTAAAGTTTAATTTTTTTATTTTATAATTCAAAATTATTAAATAATTTTCTAATTTATTTTTATTTATCAACTTCACGTCAAGATAAAACAATTATACGTGAATTAATACTTTTTATATATATAAAATGATCAAACGCCACCGCTGTGTTGTACCAATAAGAAGAATCAAGAAGTCCTTCTCCCCTACGTATCATCAACCTCAACCCTCAATTCATATATGAAACGACGACCCCCTTCAGCCGACATGACGTATCATCACCCTCACCATTTCTAATAATAACTTCAAATCCAGAAATTCAGATAAATGTTATTGTCAAGAATATATAAATTTCATAACATGTTACGTACGAATAAAGATAGATCATTATCTATTTAAGAAGCAACTAACTCCCTCAGTTATTTATCAAAGAAAACACATCATTATTATCATTATTCAATTTCCATAACTATGGCTATCTCAAAGAAACCCTACTCCTCCTCCTCTTCATCTACTCTTCCACTTGTTCTCACCTTCATAACATTCTACTTTCTCCAGGTAGTGACCTCTTTAACCTACTCCACCACTTTCACCTACGACCGCTTCGACTCCGACACCGATCTCCTCAGTCAAGGCAACGCCGTCTTTTCCCCTAACGCCGCCTTGGAACTCACCAAAGAGCAGAACGGTATCCCTCAACCCGGCAGCGTTGGCCGTACTTTCTCCACCTTCCCAATAGAACTACACATGTCTGGAAAGGTGGCAACCATCTCCACTTCATTCGTCTTGAACATCTCTCAACCAAATTCCACCGCTACTCCAGCCGACGGCATTACCTTCTTCCTCTCTCCCATCTCCAACCTACCACCGCGCTCCGGCGGGGGATTTCTCGGACTCTTCAGCAACCAAACCAATTCTTCATCAACCACTCCAATTGTCGCAGTTGAATTTGATACATACCCTAATCTTGATATTGGGGATCCAAACTATAAACACATTGGAATCAACGTTAATTCCATTAAATCCTCGGTTACTTCAAGGTGGAATTGGCAAAATGGAGAACCATTGAATGTAACAATAACCTATGATCCTTCCGTTAAAAGGCTTAGGGTTGTTGCTTCTTACCCTAATGGGAATAATCGCGTTGATTTAGGTTATGGAATTGATTTGGGAAGTGTTCTTCCTGAACAGGTTTATTCAGGGTTCTCCGGTTCAACCGGAAAATATGCAGAAGTAAACCACGTTAATTCTTGGACTTTCAATTCAACCTTAGTTGTGTAGTAGCTACATACGATCCATTTTTCCATGTTGCAATGTTTGAACCGCAATAATAAATAAATAAATAAAAAATAAGTACGTTGCGTGCATTTGAGTCATGGTTGACTTTTGTACGTTGCCATATTTGACCTTACGGATGAGGACATTATGTACAAGTTTAGTTCATTACTATTTGTGTATGTAATGTTAAATAATAATAAAGTGATTGTTTATATTAATATATTTTTAAATAAAGATATATTATTATATAAGGACTATTTTTATAATACATTCCCATATTTTTCATTAATTATTTCTTTCTTTAATTTTATTTTTGTTTTATTTTGTTTTCTTTTACTTTGATGAGTAAGAAACTGTATAATATCATAAATATATAATAATAATAAAATTAATTAATAAAAATTTAACTCGACTAATATGAAGTGTCTGCTCTCTAGCTAGCGTATACATAATACTTGTCTTATCCTATTATATCTTATCTTATCCTATAACTTTAGAATATTGTATATATTTTGTTTTTTTTAAAAAAAAGAAAATACACAGCATCATCATCACCAGTAACATTTAGCTACAACTAACAAACATAATTACACTTAAAAGTTAAAAGTCAGTCTGCAAATCCTTCAAAGAGTGAAGGATGCCCAAAATTCACCTTCTATTTATCCGTGGACTACTGTTGTTTCAAATTAACCTTGGAGAAAAAGAATAATAATAATAATAATAATAATAATAATAATAATAATGATGATGATGATGACAACAATATAGTACGTGCCTGTACCATCATATAATGCACATGTTTTTTGTGTTACGTCTTATGCTGTTGACGATGAGTATTATTTTCATTTTTTTTTTTTTTGGTGACAGAGTATTATTTTCATTAGAAGATTCGAGACTCGAGTGTTGAGATTGTGATGCGTCAATTATTGATATTGGAATGCACTATTTTAGTGGAGTCAAATTTTTACAATTAATTTTGAAAAAAAATTATACATATAAAGTAGTATATATATTTTTAGTTTTTTCTCAAAAAATTTTTATACAACCAATATTCTAATATTTTATTTCTTATATTTGATGAATTAACGTATATTAGAGTTTATCTATCTTGTGTACGACACATATTAAAATTATAAATTAAAAACATTTAATTAGAAATAAAAAAAAGTAAATTTTCAATACATTTTATTTTATATTCATTAAATAAAAAATTTAATGATTTTCAATAAACTTATGTTAGCTAAACCCTTAACAATAATCAACTTTTTTATTTCATTAGAAAGTGTTGATACGAGAGTAAAGTACATTCCTCTTATTTAAATAATCAACCATCCAATACAAGTTGATTAGCGGAAATATATTAAACAATACAACATTAAATTAAAGGTGAATTATAACGAATCATTTCTATATTAGAGGATAACTCTCTTAATTAATTTTTTTTCGCTGAACGTACTTTGAAATACCACTGTCGTGTACTCTAATGATGACTGCGACTTCATTCTCTCAGAAAGAAAAAAAAGTGAGAGAAAACAGAGTCATTACGGTGATTGGCACTGCCATTTTCGCAAAATACCAACGCATCCTCCAATTACCGGAACGACTCCGTTTTCTCTCACTTGATCTCCCTTTCTAGAGAGAATGGAGCTGCAACGGTCATTGGAGGACGCGATAAAGGTGTTTCAAAGAGTGTCGAATAAAAAAAAAATCAAATAAAAATGAGTAACTTACCCTGTCATATAGAGAGGGTTGGTTAGTATTCACCTTTTTATATATATTATTGCCCAGACATAAATTTGTAAAGCTGGAACTAGTGGTGTCTCAACCATTTTATTCGACCCTAAAGCTTCCAAATACACCATCAAATTTGAGGAAAAACAATTGTTGCATTAGATGTTGAAAGAAATTTATTATACCTTGGGGTGCAGGAAAAAAAATCCAACATTGCATTTTGCATTGATAATAAGTGCCTTATCTTGCTACTCATAGACATTGACAATTTTTCTCTCTCTCAAGAACTTTCTCGTGAACCCTATTTTTTTTTGGGTTTTTAGGTTGTTAATGACATTGATTCTATGCAAAATGATTATCGTCTGAGTGTGTGCGTGCCGATATCGAGATGCTTGCCTGGAAAAATGGCCATGAATTATATTTATTTTTTAGTTTCTTTTTTTGACTTTGATTTTTCAAGATTAACAAGAGATCCAATTAAGCATTTGAGTTTGGAAGTAAAAAAAAAAAAAATAATTCAGGGTTCAGATTTGAGCTAGAATTTTGTTGACATGTTATGCCTCTTTGATTTTATTTGTTGCTTTTTCTTCCCTATACTTGTGCCCTTGTTGCAGAAGATTGTTGGTAAGGAGATAAGTTATGTGTAAAGGAGAGGTGGTCCCTAATGGTTGGAACAAAGTTATTAGTAGAGAAGATTGATTTGAGTGGTAGTGGGATTTGGGGACATGTAGTAGAATTAAAATTTATGATAAGATTATGATAGAGGGTAATTTAAGAATTTAAAAGAAAAAATTAGAGATTAGATAATTTTGTCAATTAAAGTTATTTCTTATGGGAATAAAATTAATTTTTTTTTCAATTGATAAATTTGTCAACATTTTAAATATTTATAGGTAAATTTTATAATTTTTCAATATAAAATAAGCACATTTATTGTATATGATTAATTAATTAATTGATGATTCGATTCTAAAATCATGACAAACGCAAACGAACTGCTCACTTCTCAACACGTTTTTCTTTAGTCACAAAAGAAAAAAAAAAGACGTTTCTATTTTTGTATTCATTATTATTATTTTTTTATAAGATTCAAATTTATCAGGAGCAGTGTAAGTCCAAAAAGAAAAAAAAACTTGGGGCCAGTGGACCACAAATAGGGTATTTTAATGGCCATCAATTATTGTTCTTTTGATATCGAATGGTTGATTTTTTTTAAAGAGTAAATATTGAATATTTTTTAATTAATAAATTAATTAATAAAAAATAAAAAATTCATGACTATTGTTTATAGAATATTTATGATAAAAGTCAGATAACATTCAAATCTTAAAATAATTTTTCTTCACCCAATTTTATATTTTTAAAAAACAGAACATCTAAAATTTAAAGAAATCGAACAACTAATTTAACTTATTGGCTGATATTGATTGAATTTTTTTAATATGAAATAAGCATATTTATTGTATATGATTAATTAATTAATTGATTGTCACAAAAAAAATTAATTAATTGATTCGATTCTAAAATCACGACAAACGCAAATAAAGTTTTACTACTGTCTCAATACGTTTTTCTTTAGTCACAAAAGAAAAAAAAATGTTTTTCTTTTTGTTTTTTCGTTCTCATTATTATTATCTTTTATAAGATTCAAACTTATTAGGACCAGTGTAAGTCCAAAAAGAAAAAAAAAACTTGGGACCAGTGGACCACAAATAGGGTATTTTAATGGCCATCAATTATTGTTATTTTGATATCGCATGGTTGATTTTTTTTAAAGAGTAAATATTGGATATTTAAAAATCATTTATTTTTGTACTTTTTATTAAATTATATATTAATTTTAAATATTTGTTAACAAATTAGACATCAAACATTTAGGTAACTACTATACAATCACCTACTATAATTTATTCTAGGATTTTCATTCTGAGACATATATTGGTGTTGTTATACCGGATTGATCTAATTTGCATAAGGGACCGATTCAAAGAGGCGAGGATAGATATTGGCCCCCAAAATTTTCAAACTATAATTATATTATAGATGATGTCAATAAATATAATGAAGAATGTATTTGAATCTTTCATAATGTTTTTTAAACAATTTTAACTCTTACCTATATTATTATATAAAAAATGCTTTAATTTTTCAGAACACATTAAATAAATTATTTACTAATATAAATATATCTCATGTTATATTTATTAATATATTTAAAAAAAATCAATTTATACTATTTATGTTATATTCTTTATAATAATAAAGAATTAAAATAAATGCCTTAATTAAAATTAATTTTAGTGATAAATGATATTAAAATATAAAATTTTCTATTTAGGCACTTTAATTCTTTTATTAAAATTAATAAAAAATTGGATACACATTATTATAAAGAGGGAGAATGCTAAATAGAGTAAAGATCGTCTTGATTTGATAATTATATGTAGAGCTTTTATTTTCATTAATTTTAAATTAAATATCCATATAGTAATCTTCGTTTTCTTCACATGAATATCTCTCCATCTTAAAATTCACTAAGAAATTAATATCGATAAATATATGAATAATATTTAAGTTTTTAAATGTTTAATTTTTAGCCTTTTTTTAATATGTCTGCTTACCACTACTTTCAACCTATTTCGGACTCCCACATGATTAATTTTCTGGATCCGTCCTGATTTGCACCACTAACTTATTGCTGCACTGTATAAAAGACAGTCTGTGTGGTGTTTCAAATTACAAGCGCAAGAATTCACCTTCTATTTTTCCGTGTGGTGTTCCAAATTGACCTTGGAGGAAATGAATAGTAATAATAAAAAATTTTAAGTATATTGATATATCGATATATCAATATATTAATGATTTTTTATCATTAATTTAAATTAAAAAAATATAAAAATATATATAAATCAAGATCAATTATTACAGATTATAATATACTGATATACTTAAAAATCTTCTAATAATAATAAAGACCTTATGTGTATCAACAGAATGCATGTTTATGTGTTACGTCATATGCTGTTGCTGAGTATGATTTTCATTGAACCATACATGCATTCATGTTACATTGATATCTTTCAAGCAAACATCCTCTCATCATCGCGTTAGCTTTAATAAAAACACGTTTTTCATGTATCTGAATATATAAAATATCATAATTATGTGTATCATTATATATATATATATATATATATATATATATATATATATATATATATATATATATATATATAA
>JASCZI010241659.1:79021-93011 GCA_036250425.1 Stylosanthes scabra
TTAACTTTATATTCATAAAAGATATATTTAGTTGACAAAATTATTCAAACTTTAATTTTTTTTAGAATCTCTAAATTACCCTATTTTTATCCTTGTATATCCTAACACAAAACAATACAATAACCATCCAAATCCCTCTTTTGGGTCGTTATTGTCCCAACCACTACCATTACCGTCAAATTTGTCGCTGTGGTCACCAGCATTATTGCCGCCATTTCCTTCGTAGTTCTAGCAAGCACAGCGCAACCATTCACGCTTTTCACCAAAAACTCAAACCCACCGGCAACCGGTTTTAATTTGCACATATATAATATCCAAGTAACCATAGTTCGTGGTATAGAAGAAATTGAAGAGATCTTGATCCCTCTCTTCCTTTGTCTAGCGCATTATCAGAAACATGATTTATTGACACCAGATTTTATTTCTTTACCTAGTTGGAACCGCCTTGTGTCGCCGTGATTTCGCCTTTGGAAATCCCACGCGTGCTCCATGTCTATGGCTTGTCCTGCCCAAACATGATTTTATATATATATATATATATATATATGGTGCCGACTCTCATGCCACGGGAGAGTCGTCAATGGGTATGGTGGCCAATTCTGACCTTCCAATGAGATCGAGGCATGTGCCTTTAGTGTACAATGTGGCGCAGCTTTTGACAGTAATGAAAAGCGTAAAACTACAGATACCGTGACGAATATTTTATGGTCCTTTAATCATCTCACTAAAAGTAAATAATTAATCAAAAGAAATGTTGGATAAAATTGTGATTCCACATCCCTACCCTGATGATATATATATAATTGCACAGACATGAATCTATAAAGTTGGAATTAGTGGTGTTTCAACCGTTTCATTCAATCCTGAAGCTTCCAAATACACTATCAATTTTGAGGAAAAACAATTGTTATATTAGATGTTAAAGAAATTTATTATACTTTGAGGTGCAGGAAAAAAACCAACATTGTATCTTAACATTGTATCTTTGCATTGATGATAAGTGTCTTATCTTGCTATTCCTATACATTGAAATTTTTCTGTTTCTCTTAAGAACTTTCTCGTGAACCCTAATTTTTTGTGTGTGGATTTTTAGGTTGTTAATAACATTGAATCAATGCAAAATGATTATTGTCTGGATTGTGGTGTATGTGCCGATATTGAGATGCTTGCCATGGAAAAATCGCCATGAATTATATATATTTTTATTTTCTTTTTTTTTACTTTGATTTTTCAAAATTAATGAGAGACCCAATTAAGCATTTGACTTTGGAAGTAAAAAAAAAAATTAATTTAGGGTTCAGATTTGAGGTAGAATTTTGTTGGAATGTTATGCTTCTTTGATTTTATTTGTTTCTTCTTCTTCCCTTTACTTATGCCCTTCTAAAATCACGATAAACGCAAACTAAGTTTTACTGCTGCTCACTTTTTAACACGTTTTTCTTTAGTAAAAAAGACGTTTTTTTTTTGTTTTTTCCGTTATCATTATTTTTTTTTTATAAGATTCAAACTTATTTGGACCAGTGTAAGTCCAAAAAAAAAAAAAAACTTGGGACCAGTGGACCACAAATAGGGTATTTCAATAGCCATCATGATTTTTTTAAAGAGTAAATATTGAATATTTAAAAATTATTTATTTTTATACTTTTATTGCTGGGTTTGAGACATTTTATTGCTGCACCGCATAAAATGGTGTAAGTTTTTAGAGATAATGCTTATCCGTTCATTTTAAGACATGAGAAAATTGAAAATAATATGAGATAGAGGAGGAGGAGTGCAGGATTCGAGTATTAAGATTGTAAATTATTGATATTGATATTGCAATGCGATAAAAGACGTCCATGTTCAATGTCAGATCATCACATGCTAGAAAATCTATCCCTCATCAGAAATATCCTCTCATCATGTTAGCTTTAATAAAAACACATTTTTCATGTATCTGAATATATATATATATATATATATATATATATATATATATATAATATTTTTTAACTAATAAATTAATAATGACTATTATTATATTTTTTATATAATATAAAAATAAATAATTTAATTAAATTTAATTGATTAAAATAAATATATAAAAAAATATATATATTGATTAAATTTTTATTAGTTAAGTTGAATAAATACATATGAAAGCAACTACAATGGCAATCATCATAAGCATTCGAAACCAATTTTATTATTAGTATTTAATATTAAGAATCCTCACTCAAATCCTCACTTGAATCCTCTCTTTCACTCACAAGTCACAACACACCATGAAACCATTTTGCGGTTTTCTTGTTACTTTCTTTCTCTTGCTTCTTGCAGCAACTTCATTCGCTCAAACCGATGAAACAACTACCTTCAGCTTCAACTTTTTCCGCCAAGGTGACCCCTTAATAGAACTCCAAGGCAATGCGCGGATTCTTTCCAACGGCGATGCACAGCTCGCCGACAATGTTGCCAGTAACTCCGGGCGTGTCTTGTATTCCAGGCCCGTACGCCTTTGGAACCGAACCACCGGCAATGTTGCCAGTTTCATGACCTCCTTCTCTTTCACCATGAACAATGTCCAAGGTTTTACTCCGGCTGAGGGTATTGTTTTCTTTATTGCACCAGAAAACATACGGCTTACATCACACGACGGAATTGGCGGCGGCTTAGGGATTGCTCAATTCAACGGTGGGGGGCAATTTGTTGGCGTAGAGTTTGATAACTTCAGAAACGCCGAGTTCAGAGATCCCGGGGCTGCACATGTTGGAATTGATGTGAACTCTGTGATTTCGACTAAGACAACGCCATGGACAAGAGTGACTGGAACAGTTGTTCAAGTGACTGTGTCATATGACTCTTATTCAGAGATATTGAGTGTTGTTGCTTTGAATGGGAATGGCGTTATTACGACCATTGCCCATGTTGTTGATTTGAGGACGGCCAATCTTCCAGAGAGGGTCAAGTTTGGGTTTTCATCTTCTACGGGGACCGGTCGTCAGTTACATCTCATCCGTTCATGGTATTTCACTTCAACCCTCCGATCTGGACCACGAAGACTCACCACCAACAACAACAATGGAACCAACATAGAACATGTTCCGGAAATATAATATAAAGTTAATCTAAAATAACTCAAAATTGTCTTATATTATAAAATAATGTTAAATAAGATAATTTTGAGTTTATTTACTGAACTAAATTTAATAAGGAGACATCCAAAACCTCATGATTTGGTCTATGCATGCATGCTAGCTAGCTAGTAGCTACTATGCTCTTAATAAGTAAAGACCAGACCATGTATATGTGTATCACCATCAACGTTATTGTACTTCTCTGTGTGTGTTTTAATGATGTATCGTTCAATATATATTAACGCTAATCAAGTTGTGTTGGACGCTTGATTATTTAAATAAGAGGAATGTATGTTACTCTCATATCAACACCTTTTAGTGAAATAAAAAAGTTGAATTTTTGCATCTAGGTTTTTCTCCTCTTTTTGAATTATTATTTCATTTAATGTTGTGCAGATTCGGTTGAAGGATTGTTTAATTTCTTAATGGAGCTATTCTGTTTTTGGATTGATTCATAGTGTAGGATGGATGACTGAGAATCAGAGAGAAGTGGTTGGTAACTTGAAAGCAAGCATTTGAGAATGATTTGGATCTGATCCCATGATAAATTTTTTGAGCCCTTTGAATCACTATAGTAATCATGGAGGGTTGGCATGATGATCAATAAAAGCACCAAATGATAAGAGTAAGATCTCCTATAGATTAAAATTGTAGAAATTAGAAAGAGATTAGAAGAGAATTTGAGGATTGGAGGGAAATTAGGAAAAAATAAGAAGAAGAAGAAGATAATTCCATAGAGAAATTTCAAAAGATAAGAGAAATGAGTATTTCATCGAGTAAGGTGCAATGGGTGATTATTTTCTTTCCAGTAGTATGGAGTCTTTGGGTATGAGAAACAAAGTCATCTTCAATGGTGGGACTTTCGATTTAGAAGGTGTGAAGCAAGAGGTGAGCAGGTTAGCAATAACCTGGTTCAATGACTGGAAGCTGAGAAAGAGTATGCTGGTGCAGGGCTGTTGAGGTGTAAGGGTGATATCTTGTGAAGGTTGCACGCAGTATGGTTTCTGCTGATGAAGATGGGTTTGGGGAATAAATATGTGTGGGTTTATGAGTGCTAATACATGCACTAGGAGTGGGACTAGTTCGTTTTCGGTTATAGGGTCTTCTTCTTTTTTCTTGATGCTTGGATGCTCTGTTTTTGGTTTCAATTTGGCTGTATCTGAACTGTTACTTTGCTGGTTTGGTTTTGTGTTTTATTGAACTATAAAAAAAAATACCATGTTTAATTATATTGAATATCTACTATTTATAGTAAAATATTAATTTTTTAGATTATTCTAAAGACACTTTAAATGATTTTAAACCCTATATACACATTTCAGTTTATTGAAAATCTTTAAATTTTTATATTTAATATATATATATAAAAATTTAACTCTACTGAATATGAAGAATCTGGTTAGTAATTAAAGAGATAGTATATATGATACTGATTTATGTAAGATAAGATATTAGAACGAGAGATTAACTTAGTTTCAAACTATTAATTTTTTTTAAATAATATCAACCGACCAATTTATAAAAAATAATTTTATTTTTTTTTAATTTTACATTATAAATCAATCATCCTAAAAGTTACCTCCTCATATTTTCTCTTATAAAAAATATTAAAAAATACAGATTTTATTTTTGAAAATATATTTTAGTGCCTTAAAAAAAATTGTATAGTACATAACATGCATCCTAAGTTGGAATTAGTGGCGTTTCAACCATTTCATTCAATCCTGAAGCTTCCAAATACACTATCAAATTTGAGGAAAAACAATTGTTATATTAGATGTTAAAAGAAATTTATTATACTTTGGGGTGCAGGAAAAAAACCAACATTGTATCTTAACATTGTATCTTTGCATTGATGATAAGTGTCTTATCTTGCTATTCCTATACATTGACAATTTTCCTCTTTCTCTTAAGAACTTTCTCGTGAACCCTAATTTTTTGTGTGTAGATTTTTAGGTTGTTAATAACATTGATTCTATGTAAAATGATTATTGTCTGGATTGTGGTGTGTGTGCCGATATTGAGATGCGCTTGCCATGGAAAAATTGCTATGAATTATATATATTATTTATTTTCTTTTTTTTTTACTTTGATTTTTCAAAATTAATGAGAGGCCCAATTAAGCATTTGTGTTTGGAGTAAAAAAAAAATAATTTAGGGTTCAGATTTAAGGTAGATTTTTGTTGGAATGTTATGCCTCTTTTATTTTATTTGTTTCTTATTCTTCTTCCCTTTACTTGTGCCCTTGTTGCTGAAGATTGTTGGTAAGGAGATAAGTTATGTGTAAAGGGGAGGTGGCAGCTTATATTATGGTGATAGTTGGAACAAGGTTATGAGCAGAGAAGATTGATTTGGGTGGTAGTGGATGGGATTTGAGGACATGTGACAATATTAGGATAGAGAGTAATTTAAGAATTTTTTAAAAAAAATAAAAATTGGATAATTTTATCAACTAAAGTGTATCTCTCATGAAATAAAATTAATTTTTTTAATTGGTAAGTTTATCTGCATTTTAAATATTTATAGGTAAATTTTATCTTTTTTCAATATATATAAAATAAGCACATTTATTGTATATGATTAATTAGTTAATTGATTGTCACAAAAAAAAATTAATTAATTAATCCCTCACTTTTCAACCAGTGTAAGTCCAAAAAAAAACTTGGGACCAGTGGACCACAAATAGGATATTTCAATGTATATCAATTATTGTTATTTTGCTGTCAAAAAAAATATTGTTATTTTGATTTCGAATTGTTGATTTTTTTTAAAGAGTAAATATTGATTATTTAAAAATATTTATTTTTGTACTTTTTATTAAATTATATATTAATTTTAAATATTTGTTAACAAATTAGAGATCAAACATTTAGGTAACTAATACTATACAATCACCTACTATAAATTATTTCAGGATTTTCATTCTGAGACATTTGTTGGTGTTGTTATGTCGGGTTGATCATCTACAATTGCACCACTAACTTATTACTGCAATGCATAAAAGACAGTCACTGTGGTGTTCCAAATTAACCTCGGAGAGAATGAATAATAATAACGAAAAATTTTAAGTATATCGATATATTGATATATTGATAATTTTTTACCATTAATTTGAATTAAGAAAATATAAAAATATATATAAATTAAGATCAGAAATTATCAATATAGTATATTGATATATATACTTAAAAATCTTCTAATAATAATAATAAAGACCTTATTTGTATCAACACAATGCATGTTTATGTGTTACGTCATATGGTGTTGATGAATATTATAACATTGATTCTATGTAAAATGATTATTGTCTGGATTGCGGTGTGCGTGCCTATATATTGAGATGCTTCCCATGAAAAAATGGCCATAAATTATATTTATTTTTTATTTTCTTTTCTTTGACTTTGATTTTTCAAGATTAATGAGAGACTCATTTAAGCATTTGAGTTTGGAAGTAAAAAAATATTAATTTAGGGTTCAGATTTGAGGTAGAATTTTGTTGGAATGTTATGCCTATTTGATTTATTTGTTTCTTCTTCTTCCTCCCTTTACTTGTGCCCTTGTCGCAGATGATTGTTGGTAAGGAGATAAGTTATGTGTATAGGGAGTTAGCGGCTATTGATGTTTAAGTGTGAAGGTTAGTCCCACATCTTTGAGAGCAGGGAGAAGTGAGGAGTTTTATAAGATGAGAGACACACTTACTTGACACCTTAAGGTTTTGAATTAGATGTAGTGTCTTCTCATCTTGTATTCCCTCACTTAGTTTCTCCCCAAAAAATTCCCTCGGTGATTTTGCTCCCCACGGTGGCCTAACAAAGTGATATCAGAGCAAAGGCTTGCTAGATTGGGTATGATCAGACATGACCAAGCAATCTGTGCGTGTGGGAACATGGTTGAATCGGTTCACCATCTTTTCTTTGCTTGTTATAAGTCTTGGCTAATATGATGGTGTGAGGTGTTGCGGTTTCGGGGGCTTCAATGGGTATGTCCTGGTAGTTCGAAGGAATGCTTTGAGTCATGGATTAAGACAAATGTAAAGAAGCAATCAAGAGTTCCCTAGATTATAACCTTTTTTGCGGTTGTTTGGGCTATTTGGAGGCATAGGAACAGAATAGTGTTTAATAATGAATCCTTTAAACTCGAGGAGGTGAAAGGTGAGGTGATCAGACATACTTCTAACTGGCATAATGAATGGGTGATGAGGAAACGGGGAGTAAAGGAGTGGAGGTGATGGGATAAGTTCCCATTGGGTGTTTGACGATGGGAGGAAGTCCTCCTGCTGATTTGCAATGATCTTATAGTTAGCTAATTTTCTCATCTTTATTTCTGCTTGCTGATAGTGTTTTGGTCCCTTGTGGCTGTGTTTTGTTATTATTTTATGGTTGTGACTCTCTGGTTTTGCTTTCATTGAACTAATTATCAAAAAAAAAAAAAAAGTCTTCTCGACAAGGTGATTTGAGCAACGAGTTACGCGATGTAATGGACGAATACTCGAAATGTGGTGAAGAAACTAGGGAAGTTGTGCTCGACGTGGAGACTCACACTTGAGCAGGGGCGGATCCAGGAATCTAGTTATACGGGGGCCAAAAATAAAATTAAAAAA
Organism: Stylosanthes scabra; assembly: GCA_036250425.1. Lineage (NCBI taxonomy): Eukaryota > Viridiplantae > Streptophyta > Magnoliopsida > Fabales > Fabaceae > Stylosanthes > Stylosanthes scabra. The sequence continues at coordinate 86,735 of JASCZI010241659.1, forward strand.
AGTGATCACTACATGAAATTCACCCCTAAGGCTACCCTTAATAAGTGATGCCAAAAGTGTGAAAAAATAATGCCTAAAGAATAGGCAACGCTTATTTGGCTAGGGAGACGCTTAACAGGGGTGCCTATTCCAGCGTTGCCTGTTCCCAAAGGCAACGCTTTTCTGCACCTAAGGGTGCGCTTTTGGAGAGGAGAATAGGCATCGCTTCCGAAGCGATGCTCATGACTACCTATGGCTGCGCTTTTCGTCACTCATGTCCACAGGAATAGGGATCGCTTTTCACAGCTAAGGCATCACTTCGTAAGTGTAGCCCTATCGTATATCTATGACTACTCTTTATAAGTGTAGCCTATTCCCTCATTTTTTTAAAAAAAAATTATATATATATATATATATATTCTAAATTTACTTTTCTAAAACATTATATTTACTAATATGATTATATTATATAATGATGTACTTTTATGAAATTAATTAAATATTATAAAATAAAAATAAATATATAATAATACTATACAAATTTTTTTAAATAATAATTATCCAAATATGCATTATACAACTTAAAGAGTAAAGTTTACTACTAATAAAGTTAAAAAAAAAAATTAAATATTGTATCCTGAATAAATCATCTTTTAAGAAACTCCCAACATTACTCCATCTTTGCCAACAAAATGTCATGATAACTCTTCGTTAACATCCCCAAAATTATCCTGCATAATTATATGAAAAAAAAAAAGAGTTAAATAAATAAAGTAAATAAAAATACTGGTAAACAATTTATAAAAGAGAAACCTAGTTTATATATATAATCAATTAGTTAGTTGCACACTTGCACATGAGAAAATGCTGCTACTGACCAAAAAATAAAACTAAATGTAGCACTCATAATTTAATTGTCCAAAATTAACTGCTCATAATAATTGCATCAAGCTCAGCTCAACTGAAAATAAGAAGCTTCAAGCTTAGTACTCATACAGAAAAATAAACACTAAAGAGATCTTTATTTTTTGCATATTTATTTTTCAAATCTACAAAAGAGTAGAATTTCAATTGGAATCCTTATGCATATATAATATATAAATTAGTCAAGAATAAATTAATATTAACATATCTAGGAATGCAAAAGTCATGGTAGGAGATGTTCTGAAAATTAGGAGATGCATATATAATATATAAATGAGTCAAGAATAAATTAATATCTACCCTTATTGGAGTAAATTAAAAGAAAAGGAGTAAATTAAATTTTGAAAAGTCTACAATACTAATCATAATCACCATATACTTATTGGATTTTCTGTCTTCATGTATCAAATCGAGTAGTATATATTTTTTGCAAAAGAGTGCTAAATGAAATCTCATGTATACATGTTAGATTCAGATATATATTGATGATAGATTAGAATAAAACACTAAAATCTATTCAAAGAGAAGGGCAGTAACCTGAATTTATTTAAATGAATTCTATAAAAGAATATATTTCTTTCTGCAACTAAATCATGTCACCATCAAGTCACAATGCATTAATCTCATTATTCTGCCAAAATTTACTAAGACTTCTACCAATAATTTTAATCAATGGTATCTAAATTTATGAATAGCTTCTCTCTGATCTGCATTTGAGTAGAAGAAGCCTGCATTTATCTGACTGCAGAGAAAAATAAGCATGTAAGTTGCCACTTACCTATCAACCATATTATAGCAGCAAGAAAGAAAATTTACTAAGACTTGTATCAATAATTTTAATCAATGGTATCAAATTTTATGAATATCATCTCTTAAATCTTCCCGGTGATTAACAGTACGTGATAATTAATTAGAGACAAAAGCCAGCCATAAATTGGTATGGTTAAAGCTAAGTAGACTGCATTTATTATCTTACTATATACAAGAAGACTGAGAATCTAAAAATCAAAAGATAACTACACTGAGAACCTAATATAATAATAGTCCAAAATTGCACTTCTAAACAATAATATGAAGACTGAAAATGGGGAAGAAATAATAAACCAAAATAATATACATTGCAACTGCTCCTTTTTTTGGATTCGAAGCTTGTGGAAAATATATTAGAAGCTTATAGATTCAAGGTTCTAAGGAAAGGAATGAGTACCACAATGACAACAAGAGTGAAGGGTAACAAGAGCACACCTCTAGAGATGTTTCTTGTTGCTGCTGCTGCATTGTTGCACTTCAAAATCTCACTACCCTCTAACTTCATAGTTGCTGCTGCTGCATAGAAATCAACTTGATCTTCCTTAAGATAGTTTTTAAAAAATGTAAAAAATAATAACAATAGATGAAAGTTGAAAACGATCAACTTAAGTATATCAGTCGAACAGTGAGTTTTCTAAGGAGCGCAACCAAAGCAACACAAAACAATATTAATCTGAATATTAAGAAAAGTCAACATCAAAAAGCATAACAACAAAATTGCATGATGTGTATGTAATCATTTCATTTTCATCAGTCACCCATAATAATATTAAATATCAGTAATAATATAGTTTATTTAACTGCTTCTTATTACTTTATTAAATTAAATGTAACAGTATAAAGCAAGTTTATTGTAACAATGATTAAACCCTAATAAGTTTTTTTGTGTAAGTTAAAAAATTACAAATAATGTATAGTTGCATATATAGGAGTGTGATAAAGCTAAGGTAGGAAGTTGGAGACACAAAATAATAAGAGGCTCTTGCTTTGGAGTTGGGAGCTGCATGCAGGGTGAAACAAACCTGAGGAATCATGGAAATCTGTGATCGATATAAATAGAAAAAGGGTGATGTTTAACTATCAAAAGAACACAAATTAAAGAAGAAAAAGAAAATAGTAAATTAACGACACACAAGATTATGCTTTTCTTGTCAGTATCTTTTTTTTCTTTCTTTCTTTAAGAAAAATATATATACACTAAAGAAAAGTTAATCACTATGCTCAATTCATAGCTCAGAAAAGTTAATCCTACCCACACAAAATGTTATTGATTCCAAGATTAAACTTTCTTAATAATAACAAAATAATAAGAAATCCCAAGATAGATACAACAGAGATCGCTAAGACCCGAATGGATAGATTATGTAGCAACTCATAAAGAAACAAGCTAGTTATGAACTATAAATATTCCAAACAAATAAAGAAATAAGATAAAATACCTGATGTTATCAACGAAAATAGCTATTTCAAAAGCAATCAGGGGCAAGAAGACAATCGTCAAATTCACAACTGCATCGTTTAAAAGCATATATAATTACTTAACTCATAGCATCAACTAATTATCTGATAAAATAATAATGCAATTATCTTGATGTGAAGAATACAACGACCAAGAATATCATTGATGGTTGTGCTACTAGAAACGCTTCTTACCATAACTGCTCCCAAGATGTATACACAGAAGAATCTCAAATGCAACAAGTAACGGCGTTGCTATGATTGAATGACAAAGAGCCCACTGTCCATACATAAATTTTATTAGCATAAGTTACAAAGATACCAACAATGAGTACACACCAACACACATAAGCACACACATATATGGCCATGGATCAAACATACTGGTAACTCAATTTGGAGGAAATTCACAAATGACAATAAATTGCAATAACATATAAAACTTAAATCCTAACTCAATGAATCATAAAACCCTACATGCCTAAATCTGAATGAAAAATTAAAAAAATAAAATAAAATAAAATCTACCTGGTGAAGCAGATCTACATAACAGCATTGCAAAGAAACCAAGGATGACGATCGAGGAGAAAACTGAAGGAGAAACGGTGGAATATGAAGCAACTTACCATCAGATTGAACATTTCTTTAATATATTATCTTGACATATCCTATACTATATATGAAGTCTTGCAAATCCTCGGGGCAAGGCCTACCCTGTCACCTCTAAATCTGTCACTACACTTGAGGGGAAGATTGTTGATGTTCAAATGTGAGGGTTTGTCGTACCGTGCCCGGAACAGACTACTTTGCGACGAGGAGTTGACCGAAATTTTTTTAAAATGGATTGAATAATGGAATCGCCACCAATGTTATTATGGAAAAGATCGGATAAAACCGTGAATTGTGAAAACTGATCTTTCAAAGATATTTTGAGTTCGAAAATCTGATTATGCGTAAGGAATGGTGAAAACTTAATTCCACTGCACCCTAATATTAAAATCTTGGTGCCTTCTAGCTATAATAATTTTCCAACCTTTCTCTGTGATGTTCTTCTAAATTTATAAGATGCAAAAGATGTTCTTCATTATTGTGCACCCATGTCTTCTCAGCTCATTTTTTGCTGGTTTACTTGCTTTTGACTCGACTGGTTCAAGTGGTGTCCATGACTTCTTCTAGTGGTGGGAGCTATTGCGCTTCTCTTGTCTTCTTGGCTGGCCATTAGCTTTTGTCCTAGCTTTTGCGCTGTTCTATCCACCACTGCCATTCATCATCATGCTTCTTGCGTCACATGGCATTTTTTAGTGTTTTTGCTTGAAGGTTTAGAGAAGAGTACTTTTTGTCTTGAAGAGTACCGGGTTGGGATGAAGGACATCCCTTCTTTTCTGTAAATTTTCTTTTTGTACCATACATGTTTAATAATAAATTTTTTTTCTGATCCACGGACCATTCTTTGGAAAATATTATTTTGAGTCGGACAAAATACGGTATTCACAAGGTTGGTCCAACATCTCTGAGAGCAAGGAGAAGTGAGAAATTTATAAGATGAAAAATTTACTTACTTGACATCTTAAGATTTTGAGTTAAATATGGTGTTTTCTCATCTTGTGTTCCCTCACTTGATTCCTCCCCAAAAGTCTAGCACTGAAGATTGATTTGAGTGGTAGTGGGATTTGGAGACACGTAATAAAATTAAAATTTATGACAAGATTAGGATAGGGTAATTTTAGAATTTTTTTAAAAAAATTAGAGATTAGATAATTTTGTCAACTAAAGTGTAATTCTCATTGGAATAAAATTAATTTTTTTTCAATTGATAAATTTGACAGCATTTTAAATATTTATAGGTAAATTTTATAATTTTTCAATATAAAATAAGCCCATTTATTGTATATGATAATTAATTGATTCGATTATAAAATCACGATAAACGCAAACCAAGTTTTACTATTGTTCACTTTTCAACACGTTTTTTTTTAAGTCACAAAAGAAAAAAAAAAGACATTTTTCTTTTTTTTTTTGTTATCATTATTATTTTTTTTATAAGATTCAAATTTATTAGGACCAGTGTAAGTCCAAAAAAAAAAAACTTGGGACCAGTGGACCACAAATAGGGTATTTCAATGTCCATCAATTATTGTTATTTTGTTATCCAAAAAAAATTATTGTTATTTTGATATCGAATTGTTGATTTTTTTTAAAGAGTAAATATTGAATATTTAAAAATTGTTTATTTTTGTACTTTTATTAAATTATATATTAATTTTAAATATTTGTTAACAAATTAGACATCAAACATCTAGGTAACTACTATACAATCCCTTACCATAAATTATTCTAGAATTTTCATTCTGAGACATTTGTTGGTATTGTTATGTTGGGTTGATCATTTACATTTGCACCACTAACTTATTGCTACACTGCATAAAAGACAGTCCTTGTAGTGTTTCAAATTAACTTCGGAGAGAATGGATAATAATAATAAGGAAAAACTTTAAGTATATTAGTATATTCGCATATTAATAATTTTTTACTATTAATTTAAATTATAAAACATATATAAATTAAAATCAATTGTTACAGATTATAATATATTAATATATTGGTATATTTGAAAATCTTCTAATAATAACAATAATAAAGACCTTTTTTGTATCAACACAATGCATGTTTATGTGTTATGTCATATGGTGTTGATGAGTATTATTTTCATTTAACCATACATGCATGCATTTTACAATGATATCTTTCAAGCAAACATAAAATGGTGTAAGTTTTTAGAGATAAGGCTTATCCGTTCATTTTAAGACATGAGAAAATTGAAAATAATATGAGGTAGAGGAGGAGTGCAGGATTCGAGTATTGAGATTGTACAAGATAGGCGACGACTTAAATGAAGTTGCTGCTTTTGTATTTGACTGAAGTCGTTTACCTGTATCCTCTCACAGTGCAACACGTACTGAACCAGTGGTCTATTTTTTTTGGGTTTTAATTATATGGTTTGTGTTGAACCAGACAAATAATTCTCTTTCTTCACAAAAAAAAAAAAAAAAAAAAAAATCTCCTTCTTCTCTAATCTCCTTCTCAAATCCCCAGTCCAACCCTGCAC
>JASCZI010241659.1:93088-122116 GCA_036250425.1 Stylosanthes scabra
TTTCATTTTCAACAGACAAGACACCCCATTAATTTTGAAATAAGCCAAACCTTGATAATCATCTTCCAATTCTATCCCAACCTTTCAAAGCAAATTAGAACAAAAAGCATCCATAAACTTGTTTGTCATTTTTTGGTGAAGGAGATGAACACCTAGATGGCTTTTTTAATTGTGTCATTACTATGCCCATCAAAGAGATTATATATGTTCTCTTTTGATGGATAAATCAACTAATCTTGAAGAACAAAAGTTAGGGTTGCAAAAAAGCTTATTATGAATTTTATTAATTCTCAAATCAAAGTCATTGACTCTATAATAATCTAATTAAAGAGACAAAAACGAAGCCATTTAAAGTCAATAAAACCCGACGAATCCGCCGGTGGGGGCTTCTCTCACCATCGCACCTTCGTTCCTCTTCTTTTTCTGTTTTAGCTTCCTTCTCTTACCATCTCTTTGTTCATAGTTAATAAAAATAATTAAAAATGAGTAAATATAATAAAACTGAATTATGTATGAACCGGTTCGAGTGGTTTGTTTGTTACAATAGTGTAACAACCTTTTAACTTCTGGTTCATAAAAGAGTATTTACATCCATACGATTGTTTATGCTGACCCAAATCTAACGATCCTACTTTTAACTTCAGCGGAAGTCAAATATGACCACTTCATTGTAGTATCCTCCCTGATCTGATTGATATTGCAATGCGATAAAAGACGTCCGTGTTCAATGTCAGATCATCACATGCTAGAAAATCTATCCCTCATCGGAACATCCTCTCATCATCATGCTAGATTTAATAAAAACACGTTTTTCATGTATCTGCATATATATATATATATATGAATAAAAAATAAAATATTTATGACTATTGTTCATAGAACGACATTCATGATAAAAGTCAGATAACATTCAAAATCTAAAATAATTATCTATCAGCTAATTTTGTATTTTTAAAAAAGAGAACATCTGAAATTAAAAAAAATAGAACATTCAATTTAAATTGTTGACTAATATTGGTTGAATTTTTTATTGGTTACCTAGTATTATTATAATTTTTATATAGTATAAAAATAAATGACTTGATTGAATTTGATCGATCAAAATAAATATATAAATAAATATATATATTGGTTAAATTTTTATTACTTATCTAGCACTATGTTGATATTGAAATTAATATTAGATGCTTGATTCGGTACGTTGATTAATTAAGGCGTATCGGTGCGTTAATTTAATTAACCAATAAGAATTCGATACGTAGAATTCATTTATCCACGTCATTAATTTTTTTAATTTATTTTTATAAAATATTTATATCAATGTGTAGACTAAAATATTCTTATATATTTAAATTAAAAGTTAAATTTTTTCTTTTAATCTTATTTATCAAAAGATCAAATAATTTTTATAATTTTATTGACAAAAATATTTTTTTATAATAAACTCATACAATTAAAATTATATTAAATTAATTCAATAAATACATAATTAAAATAAAAAATAAACACTTAAAGAACTAAAATAAAAACTTGTGATTAACGACTAAAAGTTTCAATTACACCTAGTAAAGAAAGAACTACCCCGTCGCAGCACTTCCTTCTTCTTCGGCAGTGCACTCTACCTTTTCTGTGCGTGTTTGTTATCTTTCTGAAGGTATTGCTCGCCCAACACCATTTCTGTGGCTGCTATCATACATTCGTCCCAAATCAAATTGTATCATTTAATTCTATCCTGGATTTGTGGGTTTCTGGGTTTGTTCCCACATACAATGGTGCAAATGCTTTTACAAAGATATTTATCTTACTAATTAATTTAATTTGTATGGAATAAATCTAAACACGTAACACACCCAATAGAAAGCTAATGATTAAATTTGGAAGACATGCCAAACAGAAGGCAACGAGATGATGATTCACAGTTAGGATTCTATTTTATTTGGGATTTTGGATGTGATTAAGATTTTTAATGATTAATTTTAAATTTTTATTTTAGTTATTTAAGTGTTTATTTTTATTTTAATTATGTGTTTATTGAATTAATATAATGTAATTTTAATTATATGAGTTTATTATAAATTGAAATTTTTGTCAATAGAATTAATAATGAATATTTGATTTTTAACAATAAATATGATTAAAGAAATAAATTTAATTTTTAATTTGAATATATAAGAATATTTTAGTCTACACATTGCTATAGATATTTTACAAAAATAAATTAAAAAACTAATGCTAACATGGATAAATTAATTTTATGTGTTAAGTTCGTACTTTAACATATCCGTACCTCTTAATTAATCATCGCGGAGCAATCACCTTAATATTATGTCATCTAAAAAGGATCATCTCTGCTCGATGATAGGTGTCATCTTTTCATCTTGAAATAAACATAGCTATTACCAACATTTATTTTTTGTTAAAGAGTTCAACTGGATGGGTCTATAAATAAATAAAAGAACAGAAACCACAAGTCCATCACAAGGAACAGTAATCAAAACCAAATAGAGAATCCCCACTCAAATCCTCCCACACACACACCATGAAACCATTTTGCGGTTTTCTTGTTACTTATTTCTTTCTCTTGCTTCTTGTAGCAACTTCATTGGCTCAAATCGATGAAACAACTACCTTCAGCTTCAACTATTTCCGCCGAGGTGACCCCGCAATAGAACTCCAAGGCAATGCGAGGATTCTTTCCAACGGCGATGCACAGCTCGCCGAACCCCAAAGTAAGGGTAACTCCGGGCGTCTCTTGTATTCCAGGCCCGTACGTCTTTGGGACCGAACCACCGGCGATGTTGCGAGTTTCATGACCTCCTTCTCTTTCACCATGAGGGATGCCTATGGTTATGATCCGGCTGATGGTATTGTTTTCTTTATCGCACCAGAAAATATACAGCTTACATCACAGCAGGGAACTGGCGGAGCCTTAGGGATTGCTCAATCCAATGGTCTGGGGCAATTTGTTGGTGTAGAGTTTGATAACTCCAGAAACACCGAGTTCAATGATCCCTGCTTTGACCATGTTGGAATTGATGTGAACTCTGTGATTTCGACTAAGACAACGCCATGGAGAAGAGTGAGTGGAGCAGTTGTTAAAGTGACTGTGGCATATGACTCTTCTTCAAATGTATTGAGTGCTATTGCTTTGAATGGGAATGGCAATATTACCACCATTGCCCAAGTTGTTGATTTGAGGGCGGCCAACCTTACAGAGAGGGTCAAGTTTGGGATTTCATCTGCTACGGGGCTCGGTCGTCAGTTACATCTCATCCGTTCATGGTCTTTCACTTCAACCTTCCGATCTGGATCACAAACCATGATCACCACCAACAACAATGGAACCAACATAGAACATGTTCCGGAAATATAATATAAAGTTAATCTAAAATAACTCAAAATTGTCTTATATTATAAAATAATGTTAGATAAGATAATTTTGAGTTTATTTACCCAACTAAATTTAATAAGGAGACATCCAAAACCTCATGCTAGCTAGTACCTACTATGCTCTTAATAAGTAAAGACCAGACCATGTATATGTGTATCACCATTAACGTTATTGTCTCTGTGTGTGTTTTAGCGTTGTATCGTTCAATATATATTAACGCTAATCAACTTGTGTTTAGAGATGGTAATAGAATAAGTCGAGATGGGTATTTAAGTATTCATATCCAAACTTAAATATGTGGGTATCTAATTTTTAGCACCATACCCAAACTTATAGGTATATACTGTCTTGTACTATAATATAAGTAAATTAAATTAAATTACTCAATAAGATTATTTATTATCTAATAAAATACTTTAGAAATATAATTATTAGCAATATGATAATAATACAATCATTTTAAACTAAAAGAAAATTAAATTTAAAATTTTTCTTAACTAAAATAACCAAAACAACCATCTAAATATCATTAAATATCTAAAAAAATCAAACTGAATTATACATATACATATATGGGACGAGGCGCGACAGGTAACAGGACAGGGCACTTAGTACCTATACCCACGCAACCGCTCCAAATACCCACCCCATTCAGGATGGGACAGGTCGGGAAGGGGCGGGCAGGTCAGATTACCATCCCACTTGTGTTGGACGCTTGATTATTTAAAGAAGAGGAATGGATGTTACTCTCATATCAACACCTTTTAGTGAAATAAAAAAGTTGATTAATGTTATAAGGATTTAACTAACGTAAGTTTATTGAAAATCTTTAAATTTATATATATATATATATATAAACATTCTTGTGAACCCTAATTTTTTGTGTATGGATTTTTAGGTTGTTAATAACATTGGTTCTATGCAAAATGATTATTGTCTGGATTGTGGTGTACGTGCGTATATTGAGATGCTTGCCACCCTTAAGGTTTTGAGTTAGATTTGGTGTCTTCTCATTTTGTGTTTCTTCACTTGGTTCCTCTAAAAAACGTTTCCTCGACGATCCAACAAAGTGGTATCAGAGCGGCATGAAAAATCCACTTACTTGACATCTTAAGATTTTGAGTTAGATGTGATAATTTGACATCTTAAGATTTTGAGTTAGATGTGATAATTTTTCATATAAAATAAGCACATTTATTGTATATGATTAATTAATTGATTCGATTCTAAAATCACGACGAACGTAAACCAAGTTTTACAATTGCTCATTTCTCAACACGTTTTTCATTAGTCACAAAAGAAAAAAAAAAAAAAAAAGACGTTTTTCTTTTTGTTTTTTTTCGTTATCATTATTATTCTTATTTTATAAGATTCAAACTTAGGATCAGTGTAAGTCCAAAAAAAAAAACTTGGGACCAGTGGACCACAAATAGGGTACTTCAATGGCCATCAATTTTTGTTATTTTGATATCGAATTGTTGATTTTTTTTAAAGAATAAATATTGAATATTTAAAAATTATTTGTTTTTGTACTTTTTATTAAATTATATATTAATTTTAAATATTTATTAAAAATTAGACATGAAACATTTAGGTAACTACTATACAATCACCTATTATAAATTATTTTAGGATTTACACTCTGAGACATCTGTTGGTGTTGTTATGCCGGATTGATCATCTACACATTTGCACCACTAATTAACTTATTGCTACACTGAATAAAAGTCGGTCTGTGTGGTGTTCCAAATTACATGCACAAGAATTCACCTTCTATTTTTCCGTGTGGTGTTACAAATTAGGTGAAATCTAAGTAATTCTCTGAAAATGAGAGGATAATTTACCCTTCATGATGTGATAAATTTTTATTGGTTAACTTAAGTTTTATAACTCTAACTAGAGTTAATAATTGAGGTACAATTATAATTAATTTATTTTTTTAAAGTGGTATTCCATTTCTAAAATTTCTAAAATCATCCCAATCCAATCTGTTCTTCTTCTCTATCACGATGAACGACCTAATAAACTCGTCCTCCCATATCTTTCTTACTGCTACAAACTATATGCGAATAAAACAATAATATAAGTTGTTAACTTGTTGTATGAAACTGTAGAGAGACAAAAATAAAAAGATATACTAATAATAAACATACATAATCCATTATTTTTTTCATTTTAATAATAATAATAATAAAGACCTTATGTGTATCAACACAATGCATGTTTATGTGTTACGGACTTACGGTCATATGGTGTTGACGAGTATTATTTTCATTGAACCATACATGCATGCATGTTGCAGTGATATCTTTCAAGCAAACATAAAATGGTATAAGCTTTTAGAGATAATGCTTATCCATTCGTTTTAAGACATGAGAAAATTGAAAATAATATGAGATAGAGGAGGAGTGCACGCAGCATTCGAGTATTGAGATTGTACGTGATGCTGTAAATTATTATTGCAATGCGATAAAAGACGTCCATTTTCAATGTCAGATCATCACATCCTAGAAAATCTATCCCTCATCAGAACATCCTCTCATCATCATGCTAGATTTAAAAAAAAAAACACGTTTTTCATGTATTTGAATATATATATATAACTATTTAATACTATTGTTTATAAAACATTTATAATAACATTCAAATTTTAAAATAATTATTCATCAGTTAATTTTATATTTTTAAAAAATAAAATATTTAAATTTTTTATTAATTATTTAGCATTATTATAATTTTTATATAATATAAAAATAAATAATTTAATTAAATTTATCGATCAAAATAAATATATAAATAAATATATATATTAATTAAATTTTTATTAATTATCTATCAAATAAATACTGATATGGACAAACATAAATATTAGTGTCATTTTTTTATTGATTTAAATATTTTTTTTTCATCATGAAATAAACCTAGCTATTACCAACATTTATTTTTTGTTCAACAGTTCAACTGGATGGGTGCGTTTGTTTCAGGAGATTGGGAGTGAGACTAGGAAACTGAGACTCAGTATTGTGTTTGTTGGACAGATACTGGAACTAAAATTTCAATCTCAGTTCCCAGAATTTCAGTATTTTCAGTCCCTCCAAATTGGAGGTATTGGAAGACTAGGGACTGAGACTGAAACTTTAATAATATTTTTTTATTCAAATACCTTCATTCAACATTATAGTTTCTAATACTAACCTTTGTTTTTGTTCCATCAACTTAATTTAATCCCTATCTCTCAGTCTCTATCTCTAATTAATTTTAAACCAAACACAATACACAAACCTATTTCAGTCTCAATCTCTCAGTCTCAGTCTCCCAGTCTTAGTCTCCCAGTCTCAGTCTCTCTACCAAACGCACCCGATGGGACTATAAATACAAGTACAGAAACCACAAGTCCATCACAAGGAACAGTAATCAAAACCAAATTGAGAATCCCCACTCAAATCCTCCCACACACACACCATGAAACCATTTTGCGGTTTTCTTGTTACTTTCTTTCTCTTGCTTCTTGTAGCAACTTCATTCGCTCAAACCGATGAAACAACTACCTTCAGCTTCAACTCTTTCCGCCGAGGTGACCCCTTAATAGAACTCCAAGGCAATGCGAGGATTCTTTCCAACGGCGATGTACAGCTCGCCGAACCCCTAAGTAACGGTAACTCCGGGCGTGTCTTGTATTCCAGGCCCGTACGCCTTTGGGACCGAACCACCGGCAATGTTGCCACTTTCATCACCTCCTTCTCTTTCACCATGAGGGATGTCCAAGGTTTTACTCCGGCTGATGGTATTATGTTCTTTATTGCACCGGAAAATATACGGTTTACATCACAGCAGGGAACTGGCGGAGCCTTAGGGATTGCTCAATCCAACGGTCGGGGGCAATTTGTTGGCGTAGAGTTTGATAACTCCAGAAACACCGAGTTCAATGATCCCCGCTTTGACCATATTGGAATTGATGTGAACTCTGTGATTTCGACTAGGACAACGCAATGGGGAAGAGTGAGTGGAACAGTTGTTAAAGTGACTGTGGCATATGACTCTTCTTCAAAAGTATTGAGTGCTATTGCTTTGAATGGGAATGGCGATATTACCACCATTTCCCAAGTTGTTGATTTGAGGAGGGGCGCCAATCTTCCAGAGAGGGTCAAGTTTGGGATTTCATCTGCTACGGGGCTCGGTCGTCAGGTACATCTCATCCGTTCATGGTCTTTCACTTCAACCCTCCGATCTGGATCACAAACCATGACCACCACCAGCAACAACGGAACCAACATAGAACATGTTCCGGAAATATAATATAAAGTTAATCTAAAATAACTCAAAATTGTCTTATATTATAAAATAATGTTAAGATAATTTTGAGTTTATTTAGTGAACTAAATTTAATAAGGAGACATCCAAAACCTCATGATTTGGTCTATGCATGCATCCTAGCTAGCTAGTAGCTTAATTCTATGCTCTTAATAAGTAAAGACCAGACCATGTTTATGTGTATCACCATCACCGTTATTGTAGTCTCTGTGTTTTATTGTTGTATCGTTCAATATATATTACCACTAATCAACTAGTGTTAGTTGGACGCTTGATTATTTAAATAAGAGGAATCTTACTCTCATATCAACACCTATTAGTGAAATAAAAAAAGTTGATTAATATTAAGGGTTTAGCTGACGTAAGTTTATTGGAAAACTTTAAATTTTTATATTTAATAAATATAAAATAAAATGTATTGAAAATTTATATTTTTATTTCTAATTTTTTAAATTTATAATTTTAATATGTGTCGTACACAATATAGATAAACTCTGGTGTTAATTCAAATATAAGAAAATATTAGAATATTGGTTGTATAAAAAAATTTTGAGAAAAAACCAATAGTGTCATAATTAAGACTAACAATTATTATTTTTTAAATAATTAACCATTCATATTTAGAAGTGTTATTGAAAAAATACTATTGAACCCATCTAAAAGTATTTGTTAATATAAATTAAAATATCGCCTTAAATTTTGTTTCTAAATAAATAAATGACATAAACGGTATGGTATTGCTTCTCTGCTTTGTAGGTGTAGGCTTCTTTTCACTTTCCATTGAGACTCTCTTTTTGGTGAAGAAAGAGATGACTTTTTATTTTATTTCTTTTTGACAATAGAAAGAGATATCTTTGATGAACAAAAACATATATATATTTTGGACAATTACTAATAGCTGTTTTCCTTTGATCTTGGGACTAATAATAACATTTTTTAAAGGGACTAATAATTAATGGCCTTAGATTAGTGGCGCAATGCCAGTCTTGAATTCGAGTCCTTCAACTTTAGGCATGCCTCTTAACCACTTAACTAGGGGTGACCGGCAATATTTGCCACTTGTACAAGCCTACAAGGCCTCAACCACACCCTAATTCCTTAAATTCTAAATTCTAACATATTTATCTTATTTTTTTCGATAAATTTTAGTCCGTTGTAAGGGTTTCAGGTTCGAATTTTTTTTAGACACAAAAAATATTCACCTTATTTTTTTTGTAACAAAACGGGGCCTGAGCCCAACATATCCACCTTCTAGTAATAGACCCTTTTCGCCCAAGATTTTCAATTGAAAACCTGAAAGCAGAAGACTATAAGCCTAGAATCTTAAATGCAATTTTCGAGGTTGCTTGCCTCTTTCCTATATGTTATTGGGCTTCGCTCCTGTCGTTGTACGTCTTGAACGCAGGCCCATGCTTCCCAATTTCCCAAAATAAAAAAGAGAGAAAAAGGATTGTTACTAAGTTGAATGCATTTCTGTTTGGATTGAATGAGACATTGTGATATCCAATCCATGTAAGCTAAGCCTTTTCTCTTGGGCTTAAGCCCGTTAACATTGTTTGGCTTGAAAGGCATGGAAACCACAACCTCACAAGAGCTGCTTCTATGCATCCAACTCTTGCAAGGAGATCAACGTAGCACATAATGTTCTGACCCATGATAATTGCATTGAATAAGATTACATATTTGGAGACTGAGAAATAGTGATTAAATTAAATTGATGGAGCAAAAATAAATGTTAGAATTAGAAACTATAATGTTAGTTGAGAGTATTTGGGTAAAAAAATATTATTAAAGTTTCAGTCTCAGTTCTAGTTTTTCAATCCCTCCAATTTGGAGGTACTAAAAATACTGAAATTCTGAGAACTGAGACTGAAATTTTAATCTCTATCCAACAAACACAATACTAAGTCTTAGTCTTCGAGTCTTAATCCCAATATTTGAAAACATACACACCCTAGCTGTGTCAAAAATCCCCACAGGAATCCCCGCGGGAACTACCTTTGGTATACGCAGCAACCAAGCCATTACATACAAAAGGGTCAGATAAGAAACCCATCTTCTGAAGACACGTGCGTGTGAAGCGCAGGCATGTAAAGGTTTCCGTGAGGAGCACGGGAGAAAAGACAGCAGTAACCAAACCCCTATTCGATCCAACAACATAACATCATCCATCATTTGAATTCAAGCAGACGGCACACACGACTTACTTGACCGACTCACTTACTTTATTTTACAGTTGCCTACGACTACGAGTCCATATTCCAAGTTGCAACACACCAAATATAGAACAACTTAGAAGAGAGAACAAACAACAAGAACCATAATCAACAAATGAAGAAACGAAGAAAACCAAAGCAAAATAAAACACGAACCTTGCTGCCTTTATTTCCTTTGAGTAACGTGCACTTCTTGTGATTCGATGTGCAAATCCAAAAACAGCATCAACGCCGTACAACCAATGAACAGAAACAGAAATAGAACCCAACCTCGCCGATCAACCTCCACTTCTTCATCATCAGCACCGCCACCACCGCCACCCGTCAACAACAGCTACCCGTCTTCTTCCTCTGAAGTCGCCATCACCGAATCAAGAAGCTACGTTTTCAACAACAAAGATAACAACTACTATTCCTCCAATTCCTATTCCATTTCAAGCAGTGTTGCCTCCCTCTCCAGCCTCAAAAACACGCTCCCTGAAAACCCTCACATCTACGACATCTCCGAGATCGCCGCCGCAACTGCCAATTTCACCCCCGAATCGCACTGCCGCCTTTCCAATTCCTCCTGGCGATGCTCCCTCAGAGACAGAGATGTTGTTGTTTTTCAGCGCAAGTTTCGTAACCACATGGACCTCCCGGAGCTCCGCCACCGTCTCGCATTGATCTGCCGGAGCCACCACAGTAGTCTTGTCAAGCTCCTTGGTGCTTCCGTCTCCGGAAATTACATCTATCTTGTTTATGAATTTGTTCCCGGAGCTAGCCTCGCCGATTGCCTACGCAGCCGCCGGAACCCTAGCTTCACGAACTTGCCGACGTGGATCTCGAGGATGAAGATCGCGTCCGACGTCGCACACGGACTCGATTATATTCACAATTTCTCTGGCTCCGATTCCGGTGACGGTTTTGGATCGGGATTTGTGCATAACCACATCAAGAGCTCAAGCATCGTGGTGGCGGAGGCGGAAGACGGTAACCTCCACGGCAAGATCTGCCACTTCGGTACCTCCGATCTCTGCGGTGAGGCCGTCGATTGCGGCTCCAAAGGCTCCTCCGAGAAATTGAGGAGGTCTCGCAGCAGAACCGTGAAGTTTGAGGGGACGAGGGGGTACATGGCGCCGGAATTTCAGATAACCGGCGTCGCGACGCAGAAGACCGACGTGTACGCGTTCGGAGTGGTGGTTCTGGAGCTGCTGAGCGGCGACGAGGCGTTGAGGTTTGAATTTGACGGAGATGACGGCGAATCTTATCGGAGAGTGAGTGTGGTGGATTCCGCAAGGGTTATGGCGGAGGAGCACGGCGGCGCGAGGAAGTGGGTGGATAAGAGGCTTAGAGATTCGTTTCCCGTTGACGTGGCAGAGAAGATGATCCGGGTCGGGTTAGAGTGTGTTGTGGAGGATCCGAATGAAAGGCCTGATATGGGCCGGGTCGCGGTTGAAGTTTCGAAGTTGTATTTGGAATCGCAGAAGTGGGCTGAAAAAATGGGAACCGTTATTGACTTTACAGTCTCATTGGCGCCTCGGTGATTCTTTGGTTTTAACCTTTTTTTTTCTTTAAGAATTTATTAATCTCCAAATTTTTTTATAATTAGATTTAGATGTAAATTTGTATATATAGTTGTTTTAAAAAACACAACTATGACAAAAAGGAGCAAAGATTTTGTATAGATTTTGGTGTAAATGCCACATACATGAGTTATGGTGTGATTGATGTATGAATTCATTTTGAGTATGAGATTGAAAAGAAAAAAAAAGTCAGATTGGAAGGGAATAGGGTGGGTCAAGCACTCTCCCAAGTTTTAAATTTGATACATAAAAAATTAATTAAATATATCAATATGATAGTTGTTATCTTATATTCTCACCAATTATTATACAATAAAAAATCATGAGATATTTGAGTATTTTATCTAGCGAGCTAACCAGCCAGGTTTTACTTTTACCTTTGAATGGAATGATTCTTCCATTGCATGCTTTGTTGAAATTTAATAAAAAAGAGTGCCGTTTGGGACACTAATAAATAGCATTATAAGATCATAACCATGGTGAATGGATATGAATATATGATGATGTATTGGATTACAACAATGAAAAGGATTTAGCCAATTATTATCTGAACCTGCTCAATCAATTTGAGAATACATTATGTTAATTTGGTATATATATGTTTCACGTGATACAAGTTGTCATGTATTTTAACTATTTTATCATTTATTTATGAAACAATAATTTTTTGAGCAATAAAATAATTAATAAAAAATAAAATATTAATAATTATTATTTATAGAATATTTATAATTAAAATTATAGGATATTTAAAATTTAAAATAATTTTTATTTAACTTTATATTTTTTGAAATAAAATATTTAAAATTTTAAAAAATAAAACATTAATATTAATTAAATTTTTATTCGTTACTTAGTATGGTATTTATTTAAGAGGTTTATTAATTAATTTGATAATTGCTACCTTGTACTCCTTTGGTCTTCAGAGGCTAGAAGTTTATTCTTTATACATCAACTATCAGGCCACGTCATGTTTAAAACCCTCCTAATGAATGAATACGAATGCAAATGCAAGTGTACCATCTAATATCATTTTTACTAATGACAACATTAAATTGAAAGCCCCCAATTGGGATATTCACTAATGAAATGAAATTATAAAACAAAGTACAGAAAGTCAAGGAATGCCCAAAGATACATTTTCTTTTTAAAAAGTAATGAAAACACAATAAACAACCCGACAATTATTAAGTGCACACACACCTACTTCCTCAAACACAAAGGCAATGGCGGTTTGACAAATTGGAATTAAAGATCTCACTATTTTGGAACCATTTGTTAGAAAAACATGCATTAATGTTAATGCAATTATCCATATAAAAGTTGTCAAAGGATAATTTTAGGTCAAGTTATTATCAGTTTTGACTTCTGACTCCCTAATCCACTTATAAATATTCTAACACGAGTTTGACTATTCAACCCATTGCATGCTGCCTTCTGCATGCAGGAACATTTAAAAAGGAGGTTAGCAAACCCTAAAAGATCTTAACTCTTTTAATTTACTTTTTCCAACTACTAGAAAGTAATAAAGATTTCAACAAATGAGATAAAGAAAACACTTACTTATTAAAAATAACATCCATTATTTCTCTTTACTCAAGGGATTAACTCAACAAAGATGGGTTGAATTTTAGCAATGTTTATTCGTTCATTAACAAACTCAAAGTTTTCGAGAAATATTTGGGATTACATTATATTTTATTGTCTCAAGATCTTAGAATTTTTCTCTTATTATTTTATAGTTTTTTAAAATGTACATAATTCCTTCCAAAGTAAATTGAATAATAGGTTTGGTATTTTGGTAATCTATATATTTTTTTCTTTTTTTTGTTAAATTTCTTTCTTAATTTTTTAAGCAAAATATATATATTAAAATTTTCCAAACACTTCAAAAAATTTCGGTATTCTGGTATTTTCTTTATGTTATTATTATTATTTTATTGGTGGATGTTGTTTAATTATGGAAATATTATTAATAATTTTTGGTAATATTATGGAGATATTAATATATGAAAATGCTATCCAGATACCATTTTATCAAACACTAGATTTACACACGTATAAAAGTATAATTATTATATGTGTACCACAAAAAGGGGAAGGTGGTTAATTCCTCAATTATGTATATGCGGATGGCCAGATCGATTAATATATTATTCTTTTTGGACGAAATTAATATATTATTTACAAATTAAAAGAAAAAAGTAATGGGTCAAGCCGATGCATGGAAAGCCCAAAAACCCAAAAAATCCGAAATTACGTAATAAGAAGCCAAAAAGAGCCCAAACATTCCATCTCTTAGAAGGATGGAAGTGAAGAAAAAAAAGCCCAAAAAGAGAGAACGGAAGGTTGAGGAGGCGGCGCTCCATTTTGGTGTTGCGAGCTGAGCAAGTTAGTTCTCCCATGGCGGCAAGGAAAATGGTTCTTTTGCGCCGATTCTTCTCATCATCATTCCATTCCCATCAACATCCTCCAAACCCCGTCATCCTTCAATGTAAGTCCCTTCTTTTACTATTTCCCAACCAATTTCCGTTTTTTTTTGTTATCATCATCGTTGTCAATAATAAGTTTCTTCAAGCTATCTTCTTTGATTCGAACTGAACCTTTTATAGTTTTTTTTTTCTTTCTTTTTTCGTTTCATAGAATAGTAGTAGTAGCTTCTACTTCTAGCTAGTGGCTTTGTCTTGGTTCCCAAGGTTGTGCAAAAAAAAAAATCTTATTAGGGTTCAGGGATTTGTAGGGGATCAGAATGAAGCTTGAAGCACACAGTTCAAGAAGAAGGCATAAACAGGAACTTAGGGTTCTACTGCTACCAAATGCGTATTGGGAGTGTACAAATTACTCACTAGTCACTACTATGGTTCAAGCTCAGTGATTATTTTGGAAGAATGGACAAAAGTATGTATGATTTTTTACACTGAGGAGAAAAGTACATAACATTTATTTAACGAGTCAAATGTGTGGTCAAATGTACACACAAATGATTTTTTTCCTTATCCATTGGAGGACAAAAATACACACCATTTACGGCGAGCTTAGCTGACGGAGGGATAGATGTGTCTAACGGAAGGTATCATTCGTGTGAACATCTGACTCATTAAATAAATGATGCGCACTTTTGTCCTCCGTGTGAAAATTGTGTGTACTTTTTCCATTCTTTCAATTATTTTTTTAGTATGGTCATTGGTTTATTCAAAATATGGGTTTAAAATTATGTTGATTTCTGCCTATGAGTATCGTAAACGTAGCCTCATTACAGAAGGAGAAAACTGTGAATATGGTAGAATCTTGTCTTAGTTACATAGGCATGTTCATAGAAAGTTTGTCCAAGCTTCTAATTACTAGTTGAATGGGGGATAGTTCTAGAGTTAGAGGTAGAGGGAGAGTTAAGAAAAGTTTAGAGGGAAATTATTAAAATATGTTTAAACATAAATGGTTTAAACTTTAAAAACATATATGATCTATGATTTGGTAGTGTGGCATTGCTTGAACCATATTGTCGGATTTGAATAAGGCTTTGTAGTTATTGTTTTTGTCATCTGCATTATGCAAAGCAAAATGTGAGATTGGAGCAAAAAGGAATAAGGATACATGATTTGTTTCGAACTTTGAAGCCATTGTTGGTCTTTCACCTAAAATCTTAAGCCTTTTTGAGTTGAGTGGTTCTTTAGTTACTCATGCTATGTTTGATGTGTGCATAAAATTTTATCTGCATGTATACAAGAACAAAGAGGTGTCAATGTTAATACGTTAATATTCTTTAATGGCAGCTGCATCTTGGCTTTCTTGTACCAGTTCTATATTAAACAGATTTGGATTTCATAAGTTGGTCTCAACAACTACAAATCCAACCAAACCAGTTCCTGAAGATATTGAAAACAACGAAGCTGATGGCACAGAGTCTAGTTCAAGCCTGGATAACGTTTCTTCATACACAAGCATCAGTGAGAACTCTGCGGTGAAGTTTTCTGCTACCTCAAGTTTGAAAACATCCTCGAGGCATGATCTCGCCATGATCTTCACCTGCAAAGTCTGCGAAACAAGATCCATCAAGACAGTTTGTCGAGAGTCGTACGAGAAAGGCGTGGTGGTGGCGAGATGTGGAGGGTGTAATAACCTTCACTTGATTGCAGATCGTCTTGGATGGTTCGGTGAACCAGGAAGCATAGAGGACTACCTTGCTGCGCGAGGAGAAGAAGTTAAGAAAGGTCCAATTGATACTTTGAATCTCACACTGGAAGACATAGCTGGAAAGAAGCCTTAAGAAGGTACATTTTGACCAAATACACAGTAACACAGCCAAGATTATTGTAGTTGATGAGACTTTAAAAGGGTAAAGAAGTGTAACTGTAGATAGTGTTTGTAATTTCAACTCTTACGGTTTTCCTTGTATTAAAAGCTATAAGGTATCATCAAGAATGGTGCTTATTGCAGGGATGTTTTTTGTTTTGACATAATCATGAGTAGTTTGCTTAGATTCTTTGCAGTGTTTAGTTTGATCTGTTGGGCTTAATCTCCTGTAGATTTGATTAATATAATCCAAGTGCCTTTTACTCCTATGGAACCTAATCCTTTAGTTAACTGAAATAACTAATGTAACATAACTCATCTTTGTTGGGAGAATTGGATCATTTTGTGCTTCCAACCTACACTTTTTACTTATCCAAAAAATATATTTTCTTATTCATTGTTAACTTATCTTTTGATCGGACCATTTTTTTTTAATATCAACTTGATTTGATGATAATTATTAATTTAAGATATAGTTTGGGTCAAATTAATATTACTTTGGGTTAAGCAATGAAATTTTAGAAGATAAAACATAAAATGAAAACACATATTACATCAAAATAAATAATTTTAATTAGAATGAACATATAATACACAAGATCAATTAAAGTATAGAATTCTAATAAGCACACACTTTTAATAAAATTATAAGATTATACGATATTATAGTATTAATAATAGGCAAAAGCAAAACAAGTATCTCTAATAGTATGTGAACGTTAATCTAGTCTTCAAAAGATTAGACATTTTAGATTGGTTTTTGAAGAACACAACCATAAATCAAATTAGTCGTTTCATCATATGATAATAATTTCACTCATAATCATATTTTTCAAAAATTAACTATGAAGCGTTTAATTTTTCATATTAATAATAATTTAATACCAAATAATAATAATTTGACATTGTATATAAGTGCTGGTGGCGGTGTGAGTTAAGCGTGAAACTGAAATACTTGTCACAATCCAAAAACCCACTTCTAAGTTCTAACAACTCATGGCTTCTCACACTCTCATATCTTCTCCTTCTTCTTCTTCTCTTCGCTTCACAAATTCAATGCCCATAAAGTGTTTTC
This sequence comes from Stylosanthes scabra, assembly GCA_036250425.1. Lineage (NCBI taxonomy): Eukaryota > Viridiplantae > Streptophyta > Magnoliopsida > Fabales > Fabaceae > Stylosanthes > Stylosanthes scabra. The sequence continues at coordinate 109,937 of JASCZI010241659.1, forward strand.
CCTCCTCCTTCACTCCCACCCCTCTTCTAACCACCAAAGACTTCTCCTTTCTCTCACTCTCTGCTTCCACAACCACAACAACACCACCCGCTAAATCATTCCAAGGTTTTTCACTCTCAATTCTTATTCCTGTTATTGATATGTTACCTTTTTAATTCATCTAGTTTCAGCTTGTCAAGTTTTTGGGGGTGTTTAAGGGTAAAATGAAGAGAACCTAACAATTATTAGAATTCAGTAATTTAAAGAGATATAGAATAATTAAGTTAAAGGGAAAATTTAGTGAATTTTGTAATCATCATCTTTTGTGCTGCGACCTCACTTTTCTTTATTTGTCATTTATTTTGTTTATCTGTTTTAATTAAATTGGTAGGCTCATGATCATTTAATGGTTTTCCGCAATGCTTAAGGAATTTTCCTGGGCAATTTGTGATTATGACACACCTGTTGAGGATTAAGATTGCACATTTTAATGGTTATTGCCTTCTTTTACTGTCAGTGAGGTCAGTTGCTGCTCCAGCAGAACCTGTAGCAGGGTTTGATGACATGGTTTCCGGTACTCAGAGGAAGTATTACATGCTTGGTGGGAAAGGGGGAGTTGGGAAGACAAGCTGCGCTGCGTCGCTTGCCGTAAAATTCGCCAATAATGGACACCCCACGCTCGTGGTTTCCACTGATCCGGCACATTCTTTGAGTGATTCTTTTGCTCAGGTTAATTACCTGCCTTCTGGTGTTGATGGTTCCCATATGCTAGCTGCTTCAAGATTTGATGACGTTTTAGCTCGGCCTAACATAATGTTTATCAATTTACTGTAGGATCTGACTGGGGGACAATTGGTGCCGGTGGAAGGACCCGATTATCCACTTTTTGCTCTTGAAGTAAGCCGAAAATGTTGTTGAATAAATTAGCTCTAGATTTCTTGATGATAGTATTGGTATTTTTTGTGAAAATATGTATTTAACATGTAGTAATATAAGGTCACTTCATGTTTATGTATTTGCTTAAGTTTTTTAGTTCTTTACTTCCTTTTTAGATAAACCCGGATAATGCTAGGGAAGAGTTTCGCAATGCAACTAAGAAAAATGGTGGAAGTGGAGTCAAAGACTTCATGGATGGCATGGGTCTTGGAATGATTGTAGAGCAGGTAAAAGCTTTATCAGGATTTTACCAGCATTGTTACTTTTAATATTTCTTCTGTGTGAATGGTTTATGCAATCATGCTGTGAATTTTCACAGGTTGATGAGTTTCCCAAAAATCAAAAGCTCTCTACTAGATTTATAGTTCAATACTTCAAGATGTGATCAGCCTACAATGGTTTTGACTAATACATATCTTATGGGGAGGAAATTGTTTGTTTACATACATAGAAGGCTAGGATCAGTTAAAGCTATTGTAAATCAGATCAATTTATACATGGTTATGCTCATTAAGCTCCTTATGCTCGTGACTTATACATCAAATAAAAGTTTGTTTTCCACTTCATTGTCTTATGTTAGAAATCACATACTTGATTGCACCTTTTTCGCTGTTTAAATTTTAATGAGCTTGTTATGCAATATCAATGTTATTATAACTTTGAAATACTGGTAGTTATTTCATTCTGGTTCATTATAAGCCTGGCTCTCTAACACTATTTGTTACATCTTTTGTTGCAAAAGTTAGGAGAGCTAAAACTCGGAGAATTGCTGGATACACCTCCTCCTGGATTGGATGAAGCTATTGCAATTTCCAAGGCATGAAATTTTATGTGCTTTGTACTTATTTGTTATTTCATTGCCAATTAGTCATGCAATCAGCCTCCATTTTGACACTCTGAAGTCCTAACAATTTAAAATATTACCAGGTTATGCAATTTCTTGAATCACAGGAATATAATATGTTTACTCGAATAGTATTTGATACAGCACCAACGGTAAGCCAAAAGCTAATAGCTATATAGTTAATGCCTCTTGTCTTCAGACATTACCTTATAGAATTCATGCATTTTTTTTCCTGATCAGGGTCATACATTACGGCTTCTTTCCTTACCTGATTTCTTGGATGCTTCCATCGGGAAGATACTAAAGGTAACAGTCGGAACCTGCAGTTACACATATTTCTCAGTGATCCTTATAGTCAGTGACAACAATTATTCTGCTGCAGCTACGGCAAAAAATAGCTTCTGCTACCTCAGCAATTAAATCAGTGTTTGGGCAAGAGGAAACTCAACAAGCCGCCGTAAGATGACTTTGTGATGCTCTTTTTGCATTTGCTGTCATATTAATTTTCTTACCACTTGTTTTATATTTAATGGTTTAGGCTGATAAATTGGAGAAACTTAGGGAGAGGATGATAAAAGTGCGTGAACTCTTTCGTGACACTGATGCGACAGAATTTGTTATTGTCACAATCCCCACGGTATGAACAAGGAATGTATTCCACAACTCACTAATATTTGAATAACCTAGGCATAAAATGGAAGTGGAATTGATCATATTGTGAAATACTGAAATGCGGAGATCTAAATTTCCCAAGAAAGTCTATAATTTGAATGGTCTAACTAACCATTTATATTTTGTCTTTACTCCCTAAGGTGATGGCTGTTAGTGAGTCGTCTAGACTGAGTGCCTCGTTGAAGAAGGAAAATGTTCCTGTTAAGAGACTTATCGTCAATCAGATTCTTCCGCCGTCAGCATCCGATTGCAAGTTTTGTGCTATGAAAAGAAAGGTAAGTTAACTATTTGCTCTTTTATTCTTGAATTGATTCAGTTGTCATCAGAATGAACTGTGATGTAGTTTAACCAATATGATTGTCGATAGCCAAGCATGTCTGAAGATAAAACTTGTTAGAGAAAAGGGAGAAAAAGCTTTTGTTTTTTCTTTTATTTCTATTATAAGGGTGAAAACTTATGAAAACAAACTTGTCAGGATCAAATGCGAGCTCTTGATATGATCCAGAATGATCCCGAGCTAGCAAGCTTAACAATGATCCAAGCACCACTTGTTGACGTCGAGATAAGAGGTGTTCCAGCTCTCAAATTTATGGGTGACATTATTTGGAAATGACTATAACATAGTTCTAAATGAATGGTTAGCATTTCTTTCTTCTGTTCTTTAATATTAACCATGTCACTATATTATATCAATTTGACTCCAAGATTTGTTAGATTTTTATTTGTTTCTGGGTGAAATTGCAGATTTCTGATTTCCGATTTCCGATTTCCGGTTGAGATGTAAAAGTTCTGGTACTGGCAGCCCTTTAGATGCAATGCACTGTCTTAGAACACTTGTACAAGCTAGAGCTTCAGAAACTGAACACAACTTGTCAATACTTCTGTAAACTTCCATTTTTTAGATCTTTTTCCATGGTCATTATGTTGAGGAAGAGAGCCAAAAAGATAGGGGGAGAGGGTTGCAATCAGGTGTAACTTTTCACTGTATATGAGCTACATATAGAAACCAAGGTTCCATTTCTTTGAATCTGAATTTATACACATGATGATGCTTAAGTATATAATGTGCAATTGATATCATGGAATTGCATTTTGAAGAACCATGCTTTTCAATCAGGAAAATTGTGATATACTACAAAGAATAATGGCAATTTTGTACAAGTCACCAAAAATATTACAAATGTACAAGCTCTATTGCCATAGATCCATAGCTATTATGATTGGAAATTGTAAATTTTGTAGCATAAAAATTGGTGCTACTTCTTTTGAAAGGTGACCATACAGAAAAATGCTATTGCCCTGCCAATTACCCCCATAAGAATGAGGATTGATATGCACAAATTCCAATAATGAAGATTATACCCACTTTTCATTAGTGAACCACAACGAGTTATGAACCAAACTCCCTGATACCTGCATTATAATTGTAATTAACATCATGTTTAGTATCCATATCCAAGTGTGATTTATTCTGATCATTTTGTCAATAACGCAAATTAATTACCTTTCAGCATTTGCAACCACAAATGCTTGTAAAGCCCATTTAGAGTAGCATAAATTAGCTATACCCTTCAAAATTTTACTATCTTTTGGTTGTGTTGCAATCAGAGTCAAAACAACAGGAAGTAGTACTGACCACTGCAAGAAACAAAAACACCATAGAGAAATTAAAAATGAAAACATAATGATGGGGAAATTAGATATATGGTGTTACTAATCATCATCATCGGCTAAGCCTTTTTTCTACTAGGTGTGGTCGGCTACATGGATCAAAGACGTCATTGCGTCGTGTTCGTGCATTGAGATGCGATACAGTTTTACGTTGGCTGTCGCAGGTCTAACACAACCATACATGGTTCCAAAGACGTCATTGCGTCGTAGCCATGTATGGGGATGTGACCTTGTTTTTACGTTGGTTGTGACAAGCCAAACAACCCTACTAATAAAGGTTTTTATTATTATTATTATTTGATGCTAATTAATACTAACCAGCTGAGCTGCACCAGGTTCAAAAAGTATGGCCAGTGCATATGCTATGCCAGTAACACAATACACAAGGCAAAGCAGCACAACATAGTTATCAGCAAAAGAAGATCTTGGATTGGTGAAGAAATAGAACATTGAGAGGTACACCACAGGCTTGATCACAGTATTGAATTGATCAATTGTGTCTTTTGAGAGAAAATAAGCCAAGCTACTCATCCCAGAATCACTCTCCCTCCAGTAGTGTAACTTGTCCAGAGAGAATGATCTTAAGGCAGCAATTTTGCACAGAAGAGCTTAAATTAACAGAAATTATTGATCAGAATGAATAAATCATTGCTCACATTAATGTTGTGTAGATTATTTGTAATGATATCAAATGAATTACTCATGGTGTATAACTTACATACTGCAATCACTGTATAGGTGTATCCAGCTGCACCAAATGTTTGATCACTTGCTTTGGTAAGAGTTCCTAAGCATGCTCCAGCAAGTAACAAAATCAGATAATCTATGGCTTGGATGCTAGCTTCCCTTAATCTCTGCTTCCCAACCCTGAAACAACATTGTCAGCAGAAAGAAAACTAACCTCTTTATACAGTGATTAGTGTCAGCAAAGAATTTAGTTCATTAGATTCTTCACCTTATAAGAAAGTACTTATATTGCTTGAATATTCCGGGAGTTCTCCGGTTAGATAAATCCTTGGATTTCAAGAAATTGAGTCTGATCTTCTCCCCCTGCAGTTCCACATTGTTTCTCACATCATGCCACAGATCTCCAGCAAAGGTTTTTCCGTCATGATCATATGAATTGGAATCTATAGCTGAATTCATGCTTACGGACGTGTCATACTGTTCAGCACTCTGCTGCATATCATGAGGTATTGGATATCCATTATAAAGCATCCATCTAACTGGTAGCTCTTTATACCTCACTCCTGAGCTACCACCAGGTTTTACTATGCCCTCCAAGATGTCGATGAAGTAATCCGGAGGGTTGATTCGCTCCGGTATATGAATCCCAAGTCCAGAAAAGTATTCTTCAACTTTCTTGGAAGGTCCATGATAGACAGTAAGTCCACCTTTTCCCAGAAGTATCAAGTCATCAAACATCTTGAATAAAGCATAGCTGAAGTACCAAAATCAGTCATCAAATCATTGAAAGAGAAGCATAAGATCAATCTTAAAAATGTTTCTTCATGCATATTTCAACTTGAATAATTCAATATGAACTTAAGAAGTTACCTGGGTTGGTGAACCACCATGCAAATGTTAACTCCCTCGAGCGCTTCGCGTCTTAGAGCTCTTAAAAGAAGCTGAGATGATGCACTGTCCAAACCAGAAGTTGGTTCATCCAAGATCAGAAGTGAAGGTTCCATAACCATTTCCAATCCAACATTTACACGCTTCCTTTGGCCGCCAGAGATCCCTCGCTTTTCCACTGTTCCAACCAAGGAATTCCTCACAGACTGAAGCCCCAAGAATTCAATAACTCTTTCAAGAACCAGAACCTTTTCTGGTTTTGACAAGTCAGCAGATAGCCTTCACCATTAACAAGAATTTCACTTGAATAAGTACATTTCAAACACTAAAACATTTTCAAGCCAAATTTAAGTGCATAAACTTGAACTAAGATAATGGAGCAATGGAATGTACCTGCATTGTGCACTGAACCAGAGATTTTCTTCCACTGTCAGGTTTCCATGAACTACATCATCTTGTGGAACAAAACCAATAATTTTCTTGAAGGAGTGGATTGATTCATTCCTTCCATTTATAAGAATCGAACCACTCGCAAAGCATCCAAATGCCTTTCCAGCTAGAGCTGACAAAAATGTTGTCTTGCCAGCCCCTGATGGTCCCATGACAGCTGTGATTCGGCCGGGTTTAATCTTCCCAGTAACACATCTCAGTATAGGCTTGTTTCGAGCTTTCAATGTAAGAGTCAAGTCTTTGAAAGAAATCTCAATTAAAGGCCTCTTTCTTTTTTCAGTGTTGATAGCCATTTTAATCACTCCTGAGAAGGTAAGGTTCTTGTTTTCTTGTTGCTGAGCCTTCTCCTTTTCGAGCTCAGTATATGCATAGTTAAATATTTGGCTATGTGTATGCAATGGTTGTTTTCCCTTTGGTGGCAAATTTTTAGTTCTAGTTTCCATTTTTACATTGAAATTGTCCTCAATATCAGGTTCCTTTAGAATTTCATGTATGGTCTGCTTAAAGCCACTAGATTCTTTATCAATGTCCTCCAACAGCACAGATGAAATCGTAGCTGTGCTAGAACTAGTAGTGGCTTGATCCAAAATTTTAACTGTTTCGAGATTTGTTTCGTCATTCTTACGAGAGAATTTGCGCGAAAGTTGAGCTTGTAGCCCGGTCGCACCCTTCTTAGCAGCATCTTTAGCAAGTTTCCATCTTTGGCGCGCGGTGGCAGTGCTCCTTGCATTTCTAGCAGCTGCTTCTCTAGATTTGGCCATTCTCCTTTCCTTAGTAGTGAGAATTTGGTCAGAACAGTTGTAAATAATGAGCAGCAAAGTGCTCAATGCAGCCTGCATAAGCAATCAAAGAGTGTTAAAATCTACCAACATAGTCTCTATGGCCTTGTTTGGTAAATGGTAACTATCTTGTGCATCATGATAAAAAATACTTACAATGAGCATGATCCCATATGCATGCATATTTTGGGTAGCAGTGTTTGAGTTGCAAGAAGTCAACTTGAAGCATCCTACAAGATATTCAAGAAAATTGTCACATACACTTTGCATGTATATATATACAGTGAGAAATTTCATAAGTAAAAATGATAGCTTATCTTACTTTTCTCAGAAGTTGAACCCATTCTGCAGTAATGCCTGAATTCACCAGAGAAATATTAAGATAGTGTAAGAATGTGTTAAGAAATATTAACATAGAAAGAAGGGTAAATGGTCAAATTGGTTCGTAAAAGATATCGCATTCTTCGAAATAGTCCTCGAAAGATTCTATTAGTCATATCAGTCCCTGAAAGATTGACCAATTATTTTGTAACATGTGTCATCTAGTTGGTAAAATGACCAATTTGACTGAGAATTGTGTCTTTCAGGAATTAATTTGAATAACGTGGTATCTTTCGGGACCGATTTGAACATCAACCCCTAGAAAGAATGTGTTGAGAAATTTAAGTGTTGAAGAAAAATAATACCCACTACTACAAGGAACTGTTTTTGTTGTTGTTGGACAATAGGATCCTGCTGAGCAAAACATCTCACTGCTGCTACTAACATCAGCCCATACATTTGCACCTCCACAGCTATGGTTTGGCTGCATTGGAGGCAGCTGATAAAGATATCTGCATAAAAAAGTATCTATCATACATTGATTTCACATACATTTTGCAAACAACTTAAGGGATAGAAATAGAACTCACGGTTCGCATACGCCGGTTGTTTTGTTTAGCTTAGCAAGAGGGCAATAGGAACCTAAAGGGCATGCTGTGAGAGCAGAATTTCAAGTGATAAAGAAGTAGTGAGAAATCAGACGAGTTAAATCCCATTTTGGTCCCTGAGATTCGCAGATTGTACTAAAATAGTCCTTGAGATTTCAATTGCACCATTTTGGTCCCGAGATTGAACAAATTGCACTAAATTAGTCTTGGCCTCTCTTTCGGTTTAATTCTTGCCAATTTCGTGAGCGACGTGACAACTGTCTTGTATGTTGGATAACAATAAATGATGTTAAATCATCATTAAAAGCGACATAATCTACTATTCAAACCCTTTATAACCCTTCAATTTATGTGTCTTAGGTATTAAATGACATCATTTTAATGATTATTTAGCATCATAAATGAATAAACACATTTGAATGTTGTCCGATGCGGACGACAGCTGCTATTTTACTCACGAAATTAGTTAGAATTAGACGAAAATGAGATTAGGGACTAACTTGGTGCAATTTTTTTAATCTCGGAGATCAAAATACTGCAATTGGAATCTCAGGGACTATTTTGGTGCAATCCAAGAATCTTGAGAGACAGATTTTAGCATTAACCAGTAACAAAGAAAGAACTAAAAGGATTTTTCGTTATTCTTACGCATCATGCATGTGATTCCATGAGGGCAGAAGAATCCTTCACAACAAGGCTGGCAGTTTGAAGTTCTTGAAGGAATCTCCTTTGAATTTCTAAGGTCAACCTTCTGGGATGAAGGAACACTGCAGGCCCAACCCGGCTCGCAACCGGGGAACCATGAAGATAAATTGCAGTTCTTGTTAGGCTTCAAGTAATTGGAACTTGTGGATCTCTCCAACAAATTGGTTAGGTAAAACTTCACCTCTGCTGCTGTACACAAACGTCTTGTGACATCTCCTGTTTCATTAATCAGATTCAAAAGAATCCATGCTTAAGAACAACCAAGATCAAAATAAACTGAAATTTTTACACCTTGAATGTTACATACCTTTAGTCTTCTTAATGCAAGAAGCAAGGAAACTCAAATCTGATGAGAAATTAAATGCTTGGTTCCAATCAGCATCCCTTAAACAACAAATTTTTACTGTTAAAGATCATAGTATCTATACAGCTTTATTAGACGATGAATGCTACACAACCATCAATTTTAATTTATTTTAACCATCATTTAGCCATCAACATTGAAAAGTGTTGGTTAAAGTACGATGTTAAATTACAAATTGAAAACTTAAAAGTTGATGATTACAAGTGATGGCCAAAATAAATCAAAATCGATGGTTATCTAGCATTTCTCGATTCGAAACCAATCAATGAAACAGAGAAAGAATTAAGGAAGTGCTTACGGATCTTTGACACAGAAAGTGGAGTGAGTAGCTATTTCCTGGCTGAGAAGTGAAGTCAGATTGGAAAGTCTGCTATAGACAAGCTGAGTAACAAGTGGAAGAACAGAAGGGTTATCAATTTGGTCATAGTCATTCACTTCTTGGCATTGAACCACAAAGGGTAGTAACCAAAGAACCAGCAGCCATAGCAAATGCTTTGATCTGCTCCACTTTCTCATCTTGTTGTTATGAAATGGAACAACAACCTGGTTGATGGAAGAGAGAAAGATAATCAAACTATGAACAGCTTTTGATTCATTTAGGAAGACATGGAAATGATGATGCTAGCTTTTCATGCATATGTTAATTCAAGCTATCAAACTTGTTTATACATACTCATAATTTTAAATTAGCAAAGAACGTGTAGATCAACTAATAATTTTAATTAGATTAAAATAATGATTATCATTATTTTTGTTTCCCACTGTATCCCCAGCTCGGTAAGCGAAAGACTAATTCATTGCGGATCTGAGCTTCATTTAATCCTTGACGAGATTCAAACTCTGGCGCGTGCTTAAGCGGATTAGTGAGCTAATCACTAAACTAACTCTTGGTCATAATGATTATCATTATTAGTATAAGATACTTGTGAATTAAGTTGTTGTTATATGTTACAAGCAATATAATGAGATTAGAAAATCTGAAAATGAGAATGAAAAGCATATATGAGAATGCTAGGAGAAGATATTAATAGTATCTTTGACTTCAGATGCAATTTAAATTATGAGGAGAATGAGAAGTGAAGAAGTGATGGTGGGTCCCAAAAAAAGAGATCAGATCACGTTCGAACGAGGAAACAAGTACAGTGAACACAGCATTGCCCTTTGAAACCATGATGAAGACACAGCCGTTTTATTGTCTGAGAAGGAAAGAGAGTCCGTTGATTTAGCCTCAAGTTTTGGTCAACATGTCGGATTCCCTTCTCAAACTAAGTAAATAAGGGAGTTTAATTGAGTTAAATATTAGATTCATTTCCGAAATTTGGGATTCGATCAGGTCCCGAAATATCTAATGACTCCGATAGCACCACGAGAATCATTACACTTGAAATACCGATGAACATCATCTACGATAGCCTTTTTCGTCGCTCTCTCTGGTACTCTCAACGGAAGGAAGAAGAAGAAGTGAAAGAAGAATGGAAGAGAATGAAAAAGAAAAAGAGTTTTTTAACTTCCTCAGCTCCAAAACTACGTCGTTTTGCACTGTGCTTACGTGTGTTTTGCACTGTGCTGGTGCGAAAATAAGACGACGTAGTTTAGCACTGTTCCAGCATGTCCAACTTAACGGCCACATATGCGTGAATTTGATGGAAGTGGACGGAAGGGCCAACGAGGGTCAAGTCCTCAAAAGTAGGGTGCCAAATTGATAATAAACAAATTTCAATGATCAATTTGTTCAAACCTCCAAATTTTAAGAGTCAATCTGATATTTAATTCCAGTTTAATCATTAACCAATCGAAATTAATTTAAAACTAAACCTAATTAGCTTTGTATCAAGAGTTTAATTTCGATATAAAGAGTTATACACTGACATTCAACTTTTGTGTTTATATGTATTTTGAAATAGATAAATTAAACATTAATTATTTTTATTGAGGTGAGAATATACAAATAATTCTTTTATGTAAATTTCTTAAAAATGGAAATTAAATTCTGATGTGAATTCCAAAATACCAAAATTTGGCTATGCTATAGCAATAGTGTTAATAAGTCTGACAAAAAATAATTGTTTTATGCGAATATTTAACAAGAAAAATTATAGATACCTATTTATTTTTATTTATTTTGACCATCAACTTTTAATATTTTTAATTGATATTTAGTAGTTATTAATATTATATTTTAATTAATATTTTTTAATACTAATGCTTAAGTGATAGAACTAACCTAATTAGCTTTACATAAATACCAAAAAATAATAAAACTTTTGCCTATGCTATAGCAAATAGTTCTAATAAGTTGACAAAAATAATTGTTTTATATCAATATATTTTTCAACAATCAATAGTTCTCCTATTAAAATGGTTACTTTCTAATATTTATTCATTCAATCAGATCTTCTATTAGAAAGAACATACTAGAAAGAAGAGCACCTGAATCACTGGTACAATAGTAACTATCTACAATATCTAGTAACTATTTTCTAAAATCTAGATAAGCTCATGTAACTAACTAGCTAATTAAAATGAATATATTAGTAAGAACAAAAAAAAAAAAAAGAAAATCAATATATTATATTCTTAGAGCTAGCAAAGACTTATGAGAGAAAAGTGAGATGAATAATTGAAAATCAGTTTGTTACAATCAGAATATTTTTCCTGGCAAATTATTTAAAATTTAAAATAAAATTTAATAAACTAATATGTGATTTTGTCAATTTCCAAATAAAATCTAATTTAATATCTAGTTATCTACGTTCAACGGATTTATTATGATTAAATATTTGATTTATGATGTCTTTATCTTTACAAATTAATCCAGCTAATAATAAATTTGATTAGATAAGATCAAATATTTAATGTGAGCATTCTCAATTTTTCTGATATTCTATCTATGTATTTTTTTTTTATCATCAATTATGTATATATAATATTAATATATTATAATTTAAAATTCTGTAATATAAAAATTGTTAAAATAATATTAAAATTTTAATCTAATTTTTATCCTTTTTATAATTTCACATCTAAAAATAATTTTGATTATTGTTATCTAAACATTATTTTATCAATTATAATTACTTTTAAATTAAAATATTCAAACACAAATTATGTTAAAACAAACTCAATTTTAATGAAAATCAATCCAATATAATTAAGTTGAATGTTCAACTCTATTTTACAAAAGCCAAACCAAATAATATATATATATATATATATATATATATATATATATATATATATGGATATGGATGTTTCCATTAAAAAACACCATAGAAT
>JASCZI010241659.1:133669-144408 GCA_036250425.1 Stylosanthes scabra
CGCAGGATGCGATCGAATCTCATCTTCAGTCAAAATCCCGTTATTGTTACTGCTCCTACTATTTATTGCCCCAAAATCAGAGTTCCTTAGACTACCAAAAGCACTTAATGATCCCTCTACAGTTGGCGGTGCGCTTCCACTTCGATAAATGTTTAGATCCCTTTCTCGATTGATAAACTGCTGATTGCGCTGCTCTTGCAGTATCCTTTCCAACTCGCTCTGCAGCGTGTCTTCAATAGTCCCATTCAACAAATGCTGCAAACCGTTATCTACCTTATTCCCACTCTCCATCTCAAAACTAGAAGTCACCTACAAGTGAAACCAGAATTGAATAAACAATAACCATTGAAGTAATTAATAACAGAAAAAAATCACAATCCACATGCCTTAATTCACTTTATTGATGTAGGAAACAAAAACAAAACATACAAAAGCAAGAACTTTGGTTCATTCTATTTCATTATATCCTCCAGAAGTTAAAATACTGCACAGAACAAACTTAATATACACGCATAAGTTGCTCAGAATTACATCAGACACAATCAAGAATCATCATCACTATATTATTTCTTCATTTTTCTCACTACCCCTTTTACCCTCAGATATATAAGAGCATAAATCAATCTACAAACTTCAATCACAATTTACCCAGAGAGAGAGAGAGAGAGAGAGAGAGAATGCGCATACCTTAGACTCCGCAGCTCAAAAGGAACCTTCACATGAATAGAAACAAAACCCAAAAAATTTGGATCCTTTCTGAAACACAAAATAGAGAAAACCCCATCATTTTTTTTTTTCAAAAAAGGGAAATCAGAACCACTTGCAACAATCCAGGCGCAAATCAAGACACAAAGTTTTCACATTTCAACCGAGAAAGCAAAAAAAGCCGAGAAAGCACGGAAGATTCACATCAAATAGACAAAATTAAATAAACCCCAGAATTTTTTTCTGATAAAAATGAAAACTTTTTAGTAATTGAAGAATGAAAGAGTAATTATAAAGTTACCCTTTTGAAGGTATTGGGGGACGAGAAGAGAATCCGAAAAAGATGGAATTTTTTTTTTTGTAGATGATGATGAGATTGTTCTCTGTTCTCTGTGTTATCATGCAGAAATCAGAATAGATAGAAAATAGACATGGCGTGGGCCTGAGTGAGATCAGAATCAGATCAATCTATGAATGAATGAATGAATGATGCTACGTGCTGCATGGGATGGATGTCATGTTATGTAACATATGATATGATGATGATGATATTCTTCATACTTTACATTTAACACAAAGTAACCATATTTCTCTGCTTTTTATTGGGCTTTTTTTCTTCCTTTGGATTCAGGTTTTGTTTTATGATTTATCTCTGATTTCATGTTTATTTGGTAAGTGTTTCATTTTGTAGAACTAGAAAATATATGTGTAGGAAATAAAATAGTGTAATTAGAGAAGATTAGAAATAAATTGTATCTTTTAATATCTTAGCATATCTATTATTATTTTAGATTCATTAAAAAAATACAAATTCAGTCACCAAAAATATTTTTATATAAATACTTATATTATTCAAGTAATTTTCGATATTTCAATATCTATTTTATATTAGCGACTAATTTCATTTTTTATATACATTAGCACAAAATTTAATCCTACGTCTTAATGACTTATAATTGATAATAACTGTATACAAATGAGAAAGTTTAGGGAGCCTATAATTTGTTAGCCAATAAGTGGCTAATAGGCTTTTTCCTTCTTTTCTCTCTCCCCTTTTACCACCTATTATTTCTCTAATTACACTTATTGGCTCCCTATTAGTCCTCTAATATTGGTTCCGTAACATTACTCTATACAAATACATAGTGATTAATTTTTAATATGAGAAAATTTTGGGAGCCAACGTTAGGGAAACCATATAGAGCTAATATCAATTTTATGCTCTGTATAGATTCTCTAATATTGGCTCTCTAACATTACTCTTTTAATATACATGGCATATTTTAATTTTAAAATATCATATTATTGCATTAAAACTAACATCCACATTTTCGCAACCATATATTAAGCTCACCCAGGGCGGAGGGTAGTATACTTGAAGGGGCAATGGTCCCCCAAATAAAAAAAATTACCTACAAAGTTTCTAATTTTTTAATTTAGTGCCTAAATTTTATTTTTCACCCTATTATCTTATATTTACAAGCTGGCCTTCCTAAAAAAATTTTATTCATAAAATAACTTATTTGGCCCCTCCCATATTTATGTTTTGGCCCTTTTATTTTTAAAAATTAATTTCATAACATGTTTATATTTACAATAATTATATTTACACACTAAAATTAATCATAAAAATTAGTCATCATGTATTTATACATGAATACATATATAATATATGTGTAGTTTTATTATTTTTAATATGTATTGTATATTTTAATATATTATATATACTAATGACTGATTTTAATATATAAATAACATAATTAATTTAAAAATTAACTACCATTGTATAATACACATTGAAATATAAAATATAATTATAGCCAATATTAACGCAGAAATAAAATTATTATTTAAAAACACATGATAAAATCATCCATCATCATTATTTTTTAAAAAAAAAAAATTTCGCCCCTAAAAAAAAGTTTCTAGCCCGCCCTAAGCTCACCCTTGTAGCAATCTCATCAAATTTGTTTATTTATATGATTTTGAAGTTAGGATTATTTCAACTTTTGATGAAGACTTGTGGAGATCCCGATGATAAAATGATAGGAACAAGAAGTGTGGGTCGTAGAGTTTATCCTCAGTGAGATTTGATTGATGAAATATGGTACAATTTCAAAACATATGTTAATTTAGGTTTTTTTTATTAACTCAAATATGGTAAAACAATATAATACAATTTTTCTGTAAAAGAAATAAGATAATACAATTTTATACAATACATTCTTATGCCCACATCTCATGTAGCTCAGTGGTTAACACTGAGGTGTTTAAAATTCTCCCCACCCCTTAGATAGATTCGAATTCGAGTCTCTTGTATCAACAAAAAAAAAAAATACATTCTTATATTGAAAATGTCATATATTTATGTTGCCCCATAGTAAAAACATATATTGTTGACTAAGTTTCTATTGAGTGGTGATGTTTTTATGAGTTGTGAGTTATGACATAATTTTGGATCATAAAACCATTTAGTCTTTTCATAAAACCAAAATTGGGGGGTTTACCTTACTACTTGCTATCTTGACCAAGTTAGTTTGATTTTCACTATGGTTGCTTTGATTTTTTCACTCATTTTCCCAAGCATAGCTTTCTTGTAATATTGCAATTGAGAAAGAAAATGAATCAACAAAACAATCTAGGTTAGATTTTAACTTGTTTAAAAGATATGGTGAGAAAGTAAATGAATCATTCATCGGTAAAAATATATTGATTACTATTTGCTTTTAATTTTTTTTATGTTCTGTTATACATTCCTATAATTCCAAAGCATCAATCAATAGAGTGAATTAAGAAATATGATATTATTATTTAATTTCTTTTTATTTTTAATAGTTTTGCTTGTTCAACAACAAAGTACTTTTAAAAGCATAAAAACTCCAGTTTTAGTTTTAGAGTGATAACTAGTGTTAATAGTTATTTTATTTGTAATATTTAAAATAGAATGAATTCTCAATTCGATCCTAATAAAAGAAATCCGAACATTATGAATTCTATTCTTTTGCATCGTAAGATTTTCTGATCTTTCACCTTGTAACAAAACAAAAATTGAAAAATCTCACGAAATAAAAATACCTAGGCGAGAAGTTATTTTTTTAAGGATCTCATTGTCCTCTATTAGTGGCTAATTTGAAATTTTTCTCTTAAAAATAAGTATTTATTAACTACCAACTCAATTAATCTATAGCAGAAAAATTGAAAATCATATTCAATTTAATAATAATAAGTGAGTCCCACAAAACAATGAAACATTCATGTTCAACTGTTCAAGTATTTTTCTAGTGGCATAGTAGTTGTTAATGATAGTTGTCAAATGTTTCAAGTTGGTGGGTCCTCATTGTTGATGGCTACAAACGTTGTTGTGTTTTAGTGCTTCTCATAATTTCATCACTATTTTCAATGCAACCAGGATTTTCTGAGCTGCAATGATTCATCAATGGAACATAAGAAAGCCAGTGTACGGAATCCCTCTGCCTGCAACATTTCACCATTCTTCTAATATTTTATTTTATATAATTAAAATATTTTCACAGAAGATCCATTATATATACACACACATACAATTATATATACAGACAAATTAACTCATAATTGAGGCAATCATTGAGACAGCACAAACAGAAAATCAGTGTTGGTTACATAAAATTTGCAGAAAATTAGAAACTCAGAAATAACCAATAGAACAGCAATATCAAAAATCCCCTTTTGTTATTTATGAAGGGAAGAAAATAAGTTTCCTCAAAACCATTCAAGTTAGACTAAAATATTGGTGAGAAAAAAAAAAAGAAATTGTTGGTGATCTTCATGTTAAGTGTTGCACTCATTTTCAATCATTTCTTGAACATCACCTATTACCCAATATGCATTATGGCCACCTATTACTTCACCTTGTTTCTTCCCATCTTTCCATAGCTGCACAAATTATAAAATGTTGTAAAAAACATTACTTGTTGCAGAAGAAAAAAGAAAATTTCATGTGATCATATATACAATGGCACTTACTTGTATTGTCGGCATTTTCTGTGTTGAGGAGCCACAGCATAAGGGTACATAGGAGGAAAACAAAATTAGATACATAACAAGTATCAATCCAAAAAGTGAAAGTGGCAATTTGTTAAAGAAGATACAACAATAAAAATGATTAGAAAGATCATAAAAATGAAAACCTTAAATGCTGAAGCAATTAAGCACTCACAATAAACCTTTAAGTCCTTGGTGTATAATTCAATTGAGACATGTTAACAGATTATATTTGTTAATGCATAGCAATTAAACTTTTGACTATATACCCTCTCCCTGCAGATAAACATTCCAAGAACATAACAAAACAACCCAAGACCCAACAAGAGCAGTACCATAACCCCAGAATACCAGCTACCGACGCATCATTTGAAACAGATAAAAATGCTGATTTAAGTAGTCCTCTTTAAAACTCGGCCTATGTTTTTACATAGCCGGACTCAAGCCCGGATAAACGAGGAGGGTTATTTGGCCTGCGACAGCCAACATAAAACAATGTCGTATCTCCATACATGGCCACGGCGCAATGACGTCTTTGGGACCATATATGGTTGTGTGAGGCCTGCAACAACCAACCTAAAATTGTGTCGCATCTCAATGCATGGATATGACGCAATGACGTCTTGATCAATGTAGCCGACCCCACCTAGTGGGAAAAAGGCTTGGTTAAGGTTAAGGTAAGTAGTCCTCTTTAAACTCTCAGTCATACATTTCGGTTATACAGATACATTAGCACAGTCCAAGTTAGAAATTTGTCAGAAATATTCATGAATTTGCTCTGTATGCTCTATATTTATGAAACATAGGTGGCATCTCGCGACATTCTTTAAGGCAAAGGAAAGTGTGCCTTGCACAGATAAAGTTGAGAGAACATTGATATATAGCATGCATTCTGAAGTTTTAAGACAACACAAAAAAAAAGATAGCAAATTGAACATAATGGATATAACTCTATATAACTGGATTACTTTAAGAACTTACAGTGACACCAGCTCGAGCAACAAGTTTATGCGAAACTGTATTAACGTCGACAGTGTAGAAATGTAATCTACGTGAAATCACAGTAAGCATATCCATGATTAATGAGTTGACAAGCAAATATATTAGATTAAATAAGAATCCAAATATCACCAAAACCATAACAAAATTTCAAGTATCAAATGGAGTCTCACCTTGGATAATATTCGGCTGCCAACTTTTCCAACTTCGGTTTTAAGTATATGCATTTTCTGCACCAATTTGCCACCCTAAAAACCACATTTATAACCCTATCTCAAAATCCAGAATGTGCTAAAAGGATTTATTCACCAATCAGAAACATTAAAGGAAATGCAATTTAAGCCCAACTATCAAAAAGGAAAAAAATGCAATTTATGCCCATTATAAAGTGTAGATGTGCAACTACCTGTGAACATAATGCTCATGCAAACCACAAAACTTGTACAGATTATAAAATCAACAAAATTGAAAATATAACTAAGTTGGTAATGTTACATGTACCACTGTCCACCTCCATACATTCCATTTACAATACGGAAAATGTAAACATCAGCAAACAAAGAAAAATTCAGAAACACATGAATACAGCGATAGCAGAGAAACAGTTATGTATAGCACAGAAATAGTGTACGATAACGCAGCAAATCAAAATAGAAGAAGAAGACAATTGGCGTATAGAGGTGTTCAATGGTTCACGTAGATTAATTATAACTCATATTCATAAATGAAAAGATTTCTCTGTGATTATACCAATGAGAAGAGAATCAAAACCAGTAATTCTTTGTAAATAATGATAAGTTTGACAATCTAAGGTTAAATAAAGTCAAACTCCTAAGAAATCATAAAAAGAAAATGAAGCTAATTGATTATACTATGAAATGACAGATTCACTTAAAATAAACATAAACCATCAATTGCCAACACAATTTCTAATAATAAAAAAAAATTGTTTTTGAGTTCGTCCCTGAAACTAATAAAGACAAGAAATTTGATAAGAAGGGACAAAAGGGTCCTCCATGAACTAACATCCCAAATCAGAATCCGAGACTGTGAAGATCAAAATCAAAACTTCGAAATAAAAGAAAAGAGAAAAACTGACCAAACAATGATGAGAGGGTGGTGGCTGTGGTGAAGGAGTTGATCGAATTGGTTATCGGTGGAAATTGGCGTGAGCTCAATGGAAAGGGGCGAGTCACCACCGAGTTGGTGGTGTTGTTCTTGGCGTTGGGGTAAGGCATTTAGAGGAGAAGGAGAAGGAGAAGGAAGAAGATGAAGAAGAAGAAAAAGGAGGGGTTTTTGGGGTTTGAAGGATATAGAAAGAGGTGAAGAATAATGCAGAGTAGTAGTTGAAGCTGCGGCAAAGAGAGAAGAGAACAAGTTGTTGTTGTTGTAGCGAAGAATAGGAAGTGTGTGTGACATGATTCTGGTTCTGATTTTGACAGTTGGGATTGAATGTTTTTAGTGTTCAGGTTTAGAAGATCTTCCCTTTCTCTTTTTGTGCCATCTAATCTACCTACCATTTCCAAGGGGTATTTTTGTACTTTTAACAAGTTATATTTAGCAAAATTTAGTCAAACATGTGTGAGTACTAGTTTAGGGTTTATAAATCATGAATTGGGTACTTGCAAATTCTAAAATATGAATTCCCTAACCCGACGCGTCAAGAATTAATCCGTCGCTAATCTGAACTCTATTTAAAGGGTTGCTGCATGTATAAGATGGGATTCGAATCATAACACTTATTTAAGCAGACTAGTGAGCTAACTACTATACCAACATAACATGGTTTGTGTTTCTCTTCTTTGTTTCCTGTTTATACAGGAAAATAATATCAGGCATGAATGAAGTGAATTTTTTCATCTATAACATTTTGGATACAATGTCTTCATTAATAAATTTTAGCATTATTTCATAACGGGACAATATTGATACGATTTCAAAATGTTAGGAACATCTCTGCGATTTACTCTAAATGTTGGGAACAAAAACGAATCACCTTGATATCTGGTTTGCATTCAGAGCTTATACATAATTATACTGTAGGATCACAAAAGGTGTGAGAATCTAATTCATTCATTCAAACTAAAATTCATTCATCCCTCCTTAACTTGTTCATCTCAACAATCTTAAAGTTACCATTGTTGCTGTCACCTCAAACTTGACCAAAACTTTCTTGTGATGGAGTAACAAGTAGCCACAATAATCACAAACAATAGTAAACAATGGAAATTTCACAAAAGGAAAAAAAAAAAGAGACTCAAAATTGGGTGTGACAAATGAAAAAACTAAAAAAAAAATAGATAGAACAAATGATACATAGCAGACATATTTGAATCTCATGTTCTAGGAGATATAAGGCACAAAACTTCATCCACTCAAACTCTTAACGATTTCGGCGAGCGCAGAGTATGTTCCGAAAACAGCACAAACAACACCTACTGAGATAATTATTATGCAAAGTACTGCCTGCAGCAACACAAGAGAAAAAAAAGGTTGAGTTGATTAATGAATTTGTGGTGTAACAAAGATATATGATGATATTTCTTCTAGGACTGTGTTAACATAGTATGATTCTATCAAGTTCAATCTTATCAATATCAGTATAGTATGTTTATGTTTATGCATCTAGCATTTTGTATAGGATCCAATAGTGTTTATCAATTTAACTTTGAAGTGAAGGATCGAAATGGAAACCGAAATAACAGAAACATTTTATCATCATACCTGCATTCGCGAGACTTTGCCTCGCAAGATTCGCAGGAAACAAGCACACGGAAGTATCAAAGTCTGTCATCACCAATGTTAATTGTAATTAACTTGAATGCTTCAGCTATTAGTACAAAAGAGAATGAACAAATAAAACTCAAGGGAACTTACAACAAGCATTGTGAGTGAAGATCCAATCAATGACATAACGAGACCTGCAACATAATAGTGCAACTTTTGTAACAGCAGAGTGATTTGTTTATCTAAGAAGTTAATTACTTAATGCAGTTAATCCTAATCACATTTTCCCTTTATTTGTTAGTTTGTGACACATTAAGGGTGCGTTTGGTTTGCATTTCCATTTTTTATTTTCATTTTTACTGTTTTCTGAATTTTGTGAAGGAAAAAGAGAAAACATTAACAGTGAAAACAATAAAATTCCGTTTTCTGTTGTTTTCTCTTTTTTCTTCACAAAATCCAAAAAGCAGAAAACATTGAAAATGGAAACAGAAAATGAAAATACAAATCAAACGCACCCTAAAGAATTTGGTTTTTTGTTTCTGTTTCCATATTTTTCTTTACAAAATCCTGAAAACAGAAGATACTGAAAGCGAAAATGAATGTGGTATCACCAAATCTAAGTTCATAAGGATAAAGACTCACCAAAAAAGGGAATAGAAAGGCCAATGATGAGGGTTGAAACTACTAGTCCTGTTCTGATGAAGATGGAATATAGGTAAGACTTGGCTTGACTTGATGGTATCAACTCTTCTAGACTCATTGCAACTGGAGATATAGTCAATGCATACGTGCTGCGAGTTAAGAAAAAACAAACATCCTTCTTCGCGAAGAAAATTCATAAAATCCGAAACTCAAAGGGCTTCTTAGGAAGTATAAATGTTGAAATATTCATATGTAACAAAGGATATTTAGTAAATGGATTAACCACCTGCAAAATTACAAGTAGCAGATAACTTAGTTAGCACTTAATTAGCATTTGATATGGTTAATAAGGCGATGAAATCGAGCGAGCGAGTGTGCATACCGTAGTCCAGACAGCAATCTTGGTAGCAACTAATTCTTTGGGCATGTTAAGAGTAAACTGAGACAGAATAGCTTCTCCAAACATTGTGTATCCCATAACAGCTGCTCCGGCATACAGCGCAGTACAGATACCGAAACTATGAACAAAATAATGATCACACATTGAGACATGTATTCCTTTTAACAGCTATAGAACCTACCTTCAATATACTGCTTTCTGATACATAGAACAGATTATTCTAGTTTCTTAACACACTTGTAAATTGCCATTCATGTGAAAACTTAACAAGGACTAGTGGTTGAAGAATCATTATAGACTATAATTAGCTAAAGAAAATCCTTGGTTTTTACCATGTTAAGAGCACTGCAGGGAATTGATTTGGATTTGCCATGGATGTATAAATGTTTGGAAACACTGCATGTCCTGAGTAGCAGTATCCATAGAGACCAACAGCAACAGGAAAAGTTGCAAGATTGAGTGTTGCTCCTTTGCTTTGAAATCCAACATCCTCAATGCCGACCCAAAACAAGCAGATAACTACCAAAACCGACGCGATAACTCCACCGGCTATAACAAACATGGTAAATCAGTTAGGATATTATTTTCCAGATGATCATAATTAGTTTCCTTGGAAAGCAAGTTTCACCTGAGATGTAACTGAGAATGCTTAGGTCCCGGAGCATAACAGTAGGTAGAACAGCCAAGGTGGTAATCAGCGCGAACAAAGTATGCGAATCCAATTCGATTCCTCCCAAACTTAAGTGAGCACTTGGAAATAAGGAAGACAAATTGTCACCCTCCAGAATTATATACTCAATGCAACATGCCTGCATAAAGGAAGGGATATTTAAGTAGGTAAAGTAATTAATTGATATCTGAAAAGAACTGAAGCTAGCTTCTATCTGCTATGAACTTACATATAACTCCACATACAGTACTATCTGCATTCAAGAAGAAAAAAAAAGATAATAATTAGCATTAGATTAGAGGCTGCTGATCTTAAACTAGACTATTATCTTCTGCTATGAACTTACTGAAATGAAGATTCGTCCGGTAGTTCCAAAAGCGGCTTGGCCAATGTCAGGATATGTCTCAATTCCAGGCTCACTATCCAAGCACGAACGCAGCAGCATACCGGTATAAAAGGAAATAATTGCAAAAAGGAACAAGATTAAAAGGCCAATCCATCCACCTTCTTTGGCAGCATAAGGTGTAGAAAGGATCCCTACACCACAGAGGACATTTATGCCTGCAAAATCCAAAA
>JASCZI010241659.1:144418-196975 GCA_036250425.1 Stylosanthes scabra
AGATTTTGAGTCCATGGTGACAAACATTTGAATTAACTCTTAAATTCATACTAGTTTGTGAGAAAAGTTTTGCTATTCAAATTTATGAGTTAAAATCAATGTTTTAATTCAGAAATGTTAAGGAAAAAGTGATCTTGATTCTTGACAAAGTAGCATGATTATGAACCATGCTGATAAATAAGTGATAAATATCGTTGGCTAAAGTGGTCCCTGCAATCAGAAGAGAGTTGGTTCACTTTTTGTGGTTGTTGACCTTCTTGAATTTCAAATTGCAACAAAGAGACATACTCCATAATTCATCATAAAAGAAGAGAAAAAAAAGATGCCACTACTAGCATGTTCCATAATTATCCACATATTGCAATTGTGGACACTGTTCTTTGCATATTATCCAGGCTGTTACCCCTTTTTTTATGCTTGTTTCTTACATTATCTCAATTCTCAACAATCAACAATCATAAATTCTTTACAACTGAGTTCAAATCGGCTGAGTTTGGAACAAGAGATACGGCGAGACAAGACACTGAGACACAGACAGTAGTGAAAAGTAATTGAACAACTTACCATTAAGCACAGCTTGTCCAAAAGAACAGTGTCTTGAAATTGGAATTTCATGAGAGGCCTTTGATTCCTTCTTAAGGGAAGAAGAAGACCTTCTTGGAGGAATCAAGGCATGAGAGCTACGGCGATGATGATGGACGGCCTCATCCTCGGCCGCCACCGGCTGTATCAAGGGCTTTGTAACAGATGGAAGTGCCTCAGGAGTGTGCCTCCTTGTTAGAGAAGTTGAGAGAAAAGAACTGCTTAGTCTTGACAATGAAGGTGTCCCTAGAAACCCAATGTTTGGTGATGGAACACTACTGTATAGATCAATTGACTGCCTGAAAACATGTTCATCACAACAGAATCAATTGCCTAAACTCTTGAATTCAGGTAAACTTAAACAGTTCAAATCAGTAACCAAAAAATTCAGCCGACAAAAAATAGAACATCTGTAACCACTATTTATAGAACATCGACAATGGAAACCATAGAACATCCGAAACCTAAAGTAACCATCAGCCAACTTTATATATTTTTTAGAAATAGAACATCCGAAACAGAAATGGAACATCCAACTTAAATTGTTGGTCGAGGAAAAGAAGAAGAAGACTGAGAAGAACTTTCCAACAAATCAGGCAACAAAAAATAGAACATCAGTAACACTGTTTATAGAACATCGCCAATGGAAACCATAAAACATCCGAAACCTAAAGTAACCGTCAGCCAATTTTATATTTTTTTAGAAATAGAACATCCGAAACCTAAAGAAATAGAACATCCAACTTAAATTGTTGGCCGAACAAAAGAAGAAGAAGAAGACTGAGAAGAAGGGTGAAGAAATGAGTTGACCTGTAACTCTGAGGCCATGAAATATTGTAGGAGCTTGGTTTTCTCTGTGGAGGGTTCTCATTATTTGAGTAACCTGAAGAATCTGAATCACTACCATCACCACCACCACCTCCTTCTTCTGCCTTGTTCAAATCCTTGTTATTCTCCTCATCTTCTTCATCACTGTCAATGTAGAAACTGTTGTCTGAAACTGAATTGTTGTTCATCTTTATTTTCCTCCTCAAAATCACCACCACAGAATGAAAAAAAGTGACCCTGAATTGTTATATATATAAAAAACAGAAACAAATCTTAGAATTAACTAACTTTCCAACTTGGTATATCCAAACCAAAATGGAAAAACAGCATGTATGGTAAGAAATACTGAAATAGATTACATTAAATGATTTTAATTAACATTGAAGCCACTCTATGTGATATGCTCAAAGGCCTAATAACATGTTTGTTGCAACAAATTTTCCAGATATTAAGGGATGGAAGTTATTACTTCCTAGTTCCTAGAAAAAAGAAACAGCAGAAAAAGAAAACAGAAATGAGTGAGTAAGAACTAAGAACCTTTTTGTGTTGTTCTTTCAAGCAGAGAAAAGAAAGAAACAAGTTTCTACTTTGCTTTCTCTCTCTCTATAGCTATATGATCATTGCACTAATAATGCTTATTATATATATTGCTTCTTTATTAATACTACTATGTATGAACAAAGAACATCTATTTACATTGACACAAAACAGAACGAACTTTCTGTGCTATTTATTGTTTATCATTGTTGTTTTGTTCATACAGGGTACCTTTTTTTTTACTGTGCAAAATGAATTAAACTACCAATTAAAATCATAGGAAGCGTTTCGTGTGTACTATAATTTATGGTAATTTAATGATCTAATCATTAATTTCAATATATATATTTTATAATAATTTTATAATTGAAATAACGATTAAGATTAATAAAATATCATAAATTATTATATAACTCAAACACTTCCAAAATTATGAGGGTGTCCATTGTATTGTTTGGGGGATAACTATATTTTTAATCATAAAGGTTAAGGTGAAAATCAATTTGGTCACAACCCTTTTTTCGTTATCAAAATGATCCCTAAGATATTATTTGTGTTTAAAATGGTCATTTTTACCATTTTGCCCCTGCTGTTTTATTTTTTAAACATAAAAAAAAAATCAAAAATAAAAATTAAAAACCCTAATTCATGGTCACTAAAGAATAGTACAAGGAAGAAGAGAAAAAACAGGGTGACGGTGACGGCGGTGAGAGGAGCCACCACTGCCGCCACCACCGCTTGAGAGAGTGAGAGCAAGAGAGAGAGCACTCAACGTGTTCCCCTTCCAAGCTGCTGTCGTCGCCTCCCCTACTCCGCCGCTGCGTCGTTCTCGTCGTCTTCAACCTCTACCGTCGTCATTATCCTTGTCATCAGAATCCAGAACAGAATGGTGGTGCCGCAAATCGGCCTCGTACTCCTCAACCTCAAAGGCATCGTCCTCGTTCTCCTGGAAAACCCGTACTCAGCCATCGCCCCCGCGCAGAAAAGTAGCTCAAATCGAAGGTTCAAAAATGACGGGAATAAAAAAACAAGTTGGGAATTTTAGTGTTTAGCATAGAGATTTGGGAATTGGAGAGGAAATTGAGGTGAATCCAATTAGAAGGAAAAGAAAAGGAAGGTGGAGATCACGATCATGGTGGTGGTGCGGTTCAAAAATGGAAACGACTCGTGATGCAAATGTCATTTCAGCATCGTCATTGTAACTGAATCTTGCATTCAATTCATTCATTCAGCTGTTACAACTACTGGGTTTCACAGTCTTTACCACTGTGCTATCATATGTAGCTCTTCCATCATCTTTAATCTTCATTCATCTTCTTACAAGATTTTTTTTTGTTTTCTCTTAACTGCTTTTAAATTGTTGTTCTTGATTTAGATTCTATATTAGATTTGATTCTTTGTTGTTGATTGTTGTTGTTGATTGTTATTTTTCATCCTAAATTTTTTGTTCTACGAAATTACATATTCTCTGTTGCTAGTTAATTGTTGTTGGTGGTGTGTTGCTGTTGATCATTGTTGTTGGTGGTGTTTTCTGGGTTGTTAGATGCCTTATTTTTTTTAAAAAAAATTAATAAAAGGGGCAAAATTGTCAAAAATGGTAATTTTGAAAAAAATTAAAACCTTTATGATAATTTTTTTAATAAAAAAGGATTATAATCAAATTGATTTTGACTACAAACTTTTATGATCAAGTATAGTTATCCCTATTGTTTGGTAACAGTAGTTGATCACCCTTGAATTTTTTCATGGGGACCCAATTTTTGTTGGTATGTGTGTGAATATATATAGATAGGTTGAAGGAGGTGATAATTATTAATTACATGTTGGCCTTAAACTATGAAACATACTTATCAGATGAGGATATCACTGTTGTTTGTTATTCTGATTGTGTAACAAATGATTACAAATAATACTATTTAAAAAAATAATAAAAAATTAAAATCACTTTTTTCTTTGGATTCCATTGTTAGATTAAATCACTTTTAATTTACATGCAAATTGCAATAATGGTTATGTAACATACATTTTCATAAAGGTATAAAATTATAAGTTTTGGGATGAGTGGTTTTATGATATGGACTATGGAATTAAATTTTCATGATAAGAAAAAAAAATTGGAGAGTTTTGATCTTTGTTATCTTATAAGAAAAAAAATATATAAATTTATATATGCATAGCTATTCATATGTCTTAGGGAATTTTTATTTAACCAAAATTATTATTCAGAAGAAAATATATATATATATATATATATATATATATATATATATATATATTAAAAGTGATTAAAAAATTAAATAATGAAAATTATATTTTGAAAACTCAAAAAATGTACCTCTATTTATCATATATGTATATATGCCATATATGTTTTGAAAGATACTTGAGGATATTCCAATTGTTGGTGAGTACAACTTGACCATTTTTTCCCTTTATCTATATGATGATGTAATTAGACTAGACATATAAAAATAAATAAATAAAAATTATACCTCTCATAATTAACATTTTATTTTAAAATACAACAAATTAAGTATCTATATTTCAATACAAATCTAATGGATAGGGTACTCCATTAATTATTTTTTTAAAAAAAAGAAGAAGAAGAAGAAGAGGAGATTGGAACTTGAGACATTTGATTGAGTGTTATTGAATTGTTGGATCCAAGAAAGAACAAAGTAATAATTCCTCCATAACTATATGAGGACAAGGAACATGTGATTTTGCTTAGACCATGTTTTAAACTTCCAAGCTAGCACTTGTCAAAAAATAATAATAAATAATAAATAAATAAACTTCCAAGCTAGCACTGCAAAGAAGTTATTGCAGACAGGATCAATGTTGGAATCAATCACCATCACTGTAATATTATTATTCCAAACTCTAGCATGTAATTAATAATAATTTCATATATAAAATACCTACCCCTCCAACCCAAAAAAAAAAAAAACACAAGAAATATATAAAATACCTACATATATTTTGACACAAAAAAAAATGTATGTCATGCGTGCAGTAAAATTTGCTATAAAATATATATTTGTATATACTGTTTAATTTATTCTAGATATATATTTTATATTTTGATGTGTATTTTATTATAATACTATTTTTTTTACTATTTTTTAAACTAATAATAACAGCATCATATTGTGTGAGACTTAATTATTGGAGGGTTTTTAATTTTATATATATATATATATATAGTATTGATTAGCTAGAGAGATTATTAGAGAATAGATGTGGCATGTAATTGAATTGAGTAATGAGCTGGATGATTAGTATTGTAATTAATATGAATGATTAATGTGATATATACTAAGCGTGGTCGATTCTCCACTTCCTGTACTTGAAATTTCAATAAGTGTCTGTCAACATATGCATGCATGGTGGTGGGATCAATCTCTATGTTATGTTCATGTCTCAAAATCACATCCATTCTCACATGCAATTCTGATTTGCATTTATTATTATTATTATTATTATTATTATTATTATTATTATTATGGTCTTATATTTTTTACCTAATTTTTATTTTAATTTATTTTTTATACTATTATATATGTTGAATGATTTATAATTTAATATTACATCTAGAAAACAATCTTATAAAAATCTTGAACTCTTCCAATATTATATCGGTTTTGTTAGGTGTATACATAAATACATTGAAATACATAAATTTTTTTTACTTGAGGAAGTGATTAATTAAAATGTGTTTGTGTGTTTTATGTATGCACTAATATTAATTGATATTATATATATAGTTAACTTTAGGAAGTAATTTCTGGAAAGACCATTTCAAACAAAATACAACTACTACAAATAAGTTACAAGTTACAACAAATTAAAACAACCTAATAATTTGGCTATCTCGCATCACATTTTTCTTTATGCTAATTCTCCATGTGTCATGATTTCGGATTAATTAATTACTCTATTTAGTATATTATTATTGTATGGTAGTTGGATCAGTGCCACGTAATATTCATTGAATTTAGACATTCCATTATTTCCATGCATGTTTCGTATATGTATATACTTGATACTTCACAAGAAATAACAATGAACGGAACTTTTATAGTAGTAATAAAAAAATCTTCCCTTTATTGTCTAAACATGTTAATTAATTTTCTTTTTAATGTATGTTCTAGATTAGTTGTGCAATTCACAAAAATATATATTATTTTTTCTTTTCTCTTTTTAACCTCCCAAACTGAAAACCGCTACTTGAAGCACTAATAAGTTTAGGTTATCGAAAATTGAGATTTTGCGTGAAATTGAAAAATAAATTAAAAATATAAAATATAAAATTATATAAAAATTTAAATCGTAAAATGGTCTAACTTAGTATAAATTTTATAAAATTAGTTAACTTATTAAAAATCATAATATTAGAAGATTTTAAGAGTTAGTCGAAATTCTAATTACCGTTATTATATATGTCATAGGATAATTATTAAATATATATATTTAAATAATGATGACATCTTTGACCATTTCTTCAGAAAATAAAAACACTACTACATGTAATATATAGTTTTTAAACTTATATATATGCAGTACCTATTGATTTTAATTTTTTTTATTATCATAAATTATTGTTCCATAAAGCCAAATGTAAGGTAGATATATACATGTGAACGGTAATTAATAAAACATCCATAGTTTTGACCACAGAATATATATACAAATGGCATCTTTTTATGAGGCTTAAATATTTATTATTTTGAAAGAAAAAAAAACCCTGAAGATCCAAAATCCAAAATTATATATAAGTATATAACCCACCATTTTAGAAGCCACATCACTAATGTGTGGCTTGGCAAGATTTGTCTTCTGGTGGTCATACATACATGAATCTTGACTACATATATTATATTATAAGACAAAAGATTTGTCTTCCAATGAAACAAGTTGCATAGTTATTAGAAGAACACATATTATATATATATATATATATATATAGAAATTATATTAACACATATATATACTAATACTTATCTCTTCTTGTGAGGAATAATAATTATCAATTAATTTAGAGTAGACTCCATCATCTTCAATAAATCAACAACTACTTGGCAACACCCACTTTGCACATAAAGACACTTCCCTTAGTGTGACATAGCACATCAAAATCTATTTTATTATTTATATGAATTATTTGATAAGAAGACTTCATATCACTGTAGGTCCCATTTTCCAAATAAACCTATACAATAATAATAATAGTAATAATATTCTTTTTCGTTTCCATGTAGTACAAAAAAGTTCATTATTATATTAATGGAATTGTATATGTAAGATGTATATATACGATGGTGACAAAGAATTTTTGTTTATATTCTTTCTCCATCAAATACATTAATTAATTAATTAATACTGCTATTATACTTCTAATTTCATACTGATCTATAATAAATATTTATTCATAATACATGAAAAAATTTTTAAAAAATAATTGTTGAAATAAAAGAATTATTAATATTAAGGAGTAGGGTAATTATATGCTCTACTTCCAAATTTATTTCTGATATTATCAATAATATTTTAAAATATAAAGAGTGTCCAATATATAATAATGTTCTCTTGTTTATTTTTTTAAAAATTGTGTCTATTGTCGTAGCTAGTTTAAATATTTAAATTAAATATCACTTGATGAACGTTGGGATTTGTTTTAATTTGTCACAATAATGCAACCCATCACATGACATTGAATTATTAATTAGTACGTATCATTGTCATTAAGTGGTTATTTTTTTCAAAAAAAAAAAAAACTAAAAGTAAGTAACTTTTATTTATATTGACCAATAATAATTTTTACCAAAATATATATTTTATTATTAATATATTGACCAATAATTTTTGGCCAAAACTAACCAATATATATTATACTAATTGTGTAGTACTGTTATATTTTATATTTATAGCCAGACTCAAGATATATCAAAATATTGTCACCTTTCGACCAGTAAGAACTGGGCAATACCATACTTTAGTTACGACCACTAAACACCCACTTGGAAATTTTAGTTTTTAATATTTTTTATTATTTTAATTTTTTTTAAGACAATTTGATCTGTATATTGTAATAAAGGAAAAAAATATGATATTTTATAATAATGATATTTTTTAAAAATAATTTCATACGTAAACCTTTTTTACCAATCAAATTTAATCAAGTTATTTATTTTTATGATAAAGGGCTGCGTTTGTTTACAAGGACAGGACAAAACGTACAAGACATTGGGACAGAGACAGTAGGACATGGACAGTAAAATTTAATGTCTTTATAATGTGTTTGGCAATAATGGAAGGACACATATGAACAAAATTAAAATTAAATATAAATGACATTTTTATCGTTTTAAAAAGATAATGATGGAATAATAAAGAAGTTTTGTAGATAAAAAGAAAAAAAAATTATTAAAAGTCACGTGTTCATCCTCCTAAATTCTGTGTCCATCAGTGTTCTTTGTTCAGAAGTGGACACAGAGACCGTGAAAATTGGGCCAGAGACAGTGTGTCCAGTGTCCATGTCTCTGTACAAGTTTATGTATATCAGTGTCTATGTCTCAGTATCCTATCCACTGAAAACAAACGCAGCCTACAAGATGATTTCAATATCAAATAAAAGATTATTTATATACTATTTTTTGTGCTATTTGACATTGAAATTTTTTTTTATTTAGTATAAAAATTAATGACTTGATTAAAATTGATTAGGTAAAATAGGTGTACACCTAGCATTACCGATTTTTTAATTTAATCGTCTTCTTATAAAATTTATTAAATAGTTATTTATTTAATATACATATTAAAAATTGTGTTAAAAATACAGAGAAACTAACTGTGAAATAAAAACCTAAAATATTTAGTTGAAAATATCTAATCACTTTTATATTCAAATCACTTTATTATTACAACGATTAACAAGATGAATCATACAACGTTGTAAGACCTATTATTGCTTTTGTTTTTAATAAAATTATTATGTTATTATTATTACAATAAGTATTTGACAACCATGCATGCAAACAAATAAATAATACGGGTAAGACACATGAGACATGTAACCATTTGAAAGAAAATAAACTTTAAATTTTCAGTGATAAAAAACAAAGGTTATATATCCACATGCAATTCATATGATATCTATATCAAATAAAATAATTAAATACTTAAATAGTATAAGAGTTCTGCACTATAAGTGCATAGTACACTATAATTAAACTCATAAAATAATGGTAATTTATATATATTCTCCATTATTTGCTCAAATTATATAAATGGGGTACTTCTCTATCTTTATTATTTTTTGCGTGTATGGGTTACATTATCTAAAGGATAATAAAATAAAAATGTAAAGTAGTGACATTATTTTTCTTGACTTTGGTTCTTTAATTTGTTTCCAATATATGTACGTATCTAAATTATATATTGAGATAAGATTCAATTTAATTTGAAGAGAAAATAAATAAGATGAGATCTGAGTCTGACTGTATGTTGAGCTGCACCCACCCGCCACATCTCCTCACAATTATTTCATACTGAAATCACATGACAACGTTCCTTTCTTTGTTTTTTAAATAATAAATGAAATCGATATTTTTATGATTTATTTTATTTATATATATATATATTATAATTTATGTCTTCCACGAAGAAGTCGTGTATATTAAAATATGATACGGCCTGATGATGAGAAAATAGAGCGTATACACTGTCCACAAAAAAAAAAAACACCTAGTTTTATTAATAATTTTTTAGTGACAATAGTTTTATAATTATTATTTGATTAAAGTATCGTTTTTATCCTCAACGTTTGAGATAAATCCTAAACATGTCATTAACGTTTAAAACGTTCTATTTATATTTTTTATTTTGTATTCTTTAATTATTATTTAAATAAAAAATAATTTTAAATATTATAAACATATAATTATAAATATTACCTATATATCATTATTTTCTAGCATTACTCTAATTTTAATAGTTATTCGTGCTGAAAATATTACTAAAGGAAAAAAAATCACTTGATTATATTGTTATCTTGTTCATAAATATATATGAGAGATAAACCCATTTTAATCCCTGCGATTTGCGGGTTGCATTAAAATGGTCCCTGAGATTCCAATTGCACTATTTTAGTCTCCAAGATTTAAAAAATTGCACCAAATTGGTCCCTAGCTCCTTTTTCGATATAATTTTGGTTAATTTCGTGAATGAGATGATAATTGATTTGCATGTTAGACAATATAAAACGATATTTCTTCATTTATGATGCTCAATAGTCATTAAAACAATATTATTTGATACCTAAGAAGCATAAATGGAAAAGTTATGGAGGAATTAGATAGTAAATAAATCATTTTTAATGATAATTTAACGTTATAAGTGAAACAACGTCATTCTATGTTATTCAACATGCAAGGTAGCCGTCGCATCCCTCACAAAATTTACAATAATTAGACCAAAGAAGGGGTTAGGGACCAATTTGATGCAATTTTTCAATCTTGGAAACTAAAATAGTGCAATTAGAATCTCATGGACCATTCTAGTGCGACTCGCGAATATCAGGACCGAAATAAGGTTTAACTCATATATATGATGATCATATATAAAGTGCACTAATAATAATCAGTGATGAGCTCAGCTCTTCTCTTTTTGTTGACACCAATATTATATTAATTAATTGTTTATTTTACAAACATGTCCTCAATAATTGATTGCTTTAATTGATTAGAAAAGTGTGATTACATAAACTTATCTGTTTCACTACTTATTATCATAGACTATATATGATGTATTGATCCACTAAATAATCCTATAGTGTCATGCATGAAACAGATATAAACCTTTTCCACTACGTATTGTGAACAACCTATAGAAAATAAAATATATGATTAATTCAATTATGCAACCTCCTATACTTTTTATTATATGATAAGCAATCATTCACTTTGAAATATAAATTAAAATTTGCATTCTTTAGCTTAAATAGCTTGGATTTTCAGAAAATAAGAAATAAGTATATTCATTTTGGATTATCTAAATATAATTTATAAATTAAACTTTTATATATAAAAAAGAGGAATGTTATGTGTACATCAAAATCAGTCATTAGTGTATAATACACATTGAAATATTAAATACAGACTAAAAATGAGTTAAACTATACTTGTATTTTGTATTTCAATGTGTATTATATATTGGTGGCTGATTTTGGTGTGCAAATAAAATTATTCTATAAGAAATTATGAAAATAGATTTTGTTTTTTGTATATTCCGATAATATTTTAACTATTTACACAAACATATATATAGAACATATATATGCGTGTGCGTATGTACCTTCACCTATAAATTATTATATTTTCCCATAAATGATTATGACATGGCACTAACAAGAGTTTTTCCTGTGTAATTCATTGAATACTATTGGCAACAAGTTTTGAAAGCAATAATATATATTATTAATTATTATGTGATCAACCTAAACAAGAGAAATGAAAAAACTACTTTATTAATATTTTTATATATATACACACATACAATGCTCCACCACCATTATCTTTATCCTTATCTCATTTAGAAATCCAGAATCACATACATCTGTCAGATTTGAAAGCAAATTAAATTTCCCAATGTATTAATGAATCATGAATGTAACTTGTAATAAAAATTTGATAATCAATTGATGATAATTCTAGAAAAATTGCATGATTTACTTCTTTAAAGAATTTAAAAAGGAGTTGATTCTAGAGCATTCATATATGGACCCTTAGGTGCAATGAGTTCTTGATAATGATATTTAAATTTATAATTCTACATTAAAAATATTTCAAACAATTATTTATCATATTCATTATCTTAGATGACTATATATATATATATATATATGAATTTTAATAAAAGTTTATTGAAAATAAATGAATAAGAGACTTTTGTGATTAGCGATATTGAATTTACAAGGGGATGAAATTAGCATCCCTTAACATTTAATCCCGTAAATATATTTCTAATCAACAAAATTAGGTCAAATAAATTTGAGACAAATTTTGAAAAAGAAAAGAAAAGGCCATAATAAAATATTTCTATTCTGCAATGATTATTGTTTCCCACTATTAATTTCACTTCTAAATTCTTCATGACATACCTGTTTTCAAACCAGAAAATAATAATACCTGGCTCCACTCCACTTTTCTTCTAAAGAAGTTATCATCTCTCTCCAATATTGTATGAGACTATGAGAATCATTACATTTTGTTTCAAGAAAATAATAATTATTGACTATAGTCACATGATTTTCATATGCTTCATAAGCATTTATATTGTTTTGGTTTGGTTTATTGATATAATCTTGCATTTTGTACTCACTTATTACAAAATAAATAAATAAATAAACTAGCTAACAATTTTACAGTGTCTGAAATTAAGATGTAACATATTTATAGAGACAAATACACATTTCTGCATTATAGTTCAATCTAACAAATGAATACACACTTTCTTCTATCCTTATCTTTGTTTCCACATGCTAGCACCAAGAGCATTCAAATGCAATAATCTCTCCAATAATACCTATATCCTTATCTTTGAGGCCTAACTGGTAAAATGACTAGCATTCAATCATTTTTTTGCTAAAGATATCTATTTAATGTATTGTGTAAGCTTACTTTTGGAAGCTTGCCTAAAGAATCATCTTTGTATGTGCATCATCATCAAATTTAGGGGAAGGCCTTTGTTACTCGTGTCGAGAGAGATTGGGACTTGACCGAATGGCCGCACCAAAAACGTTTAAGAACTATCGCGCAATGTCGGGAAGCTAACTCCATCTTTCAGATGACCTACTGCAGTAGGACATAACCACTTCAGCATGTTTGGACCTAAAACCTGATCAAGAAAAACAAAATGTTCAGTTGAGTAAGTATCACTGAACCATCGATACATACATGCAAATCAATGACGATGAAAGTAGCGAAGGGTTGCGAGAGAGACCGAAGTGATGTTTTTGTATGGACTGATGCTGAATGGATGCCGGTAGTTGTGCCCAGACTTCATGGCTAGCCATTTTGCACGTTTTCCTTCGTAATACTGGCAAATGCGCCAAACCAGATATATTGAGAGAGAGATTAGAAAAAGAGTGGAATTATTCTACATCGAACATCCACTCAAAACCTACCTCTATTGTTGTCATATTATGAAGGATGAGGTACACATGCCATCCAGAAAGAGTCATCAGGGTTGTGGTCAATACGAATGCCAACGTTCCATACATGACCTAAAACCCATTCACAAGTCTTAATGTTGATTCACAACTTAGTAACAATATAGTATTAAAGAAAATAATAGAGTCAATCAACTTTTTGGGATGTTTTGTCAACAGAAAACCATGTAAATATTTAACACATAAAACCCCTATTCTCTCTGAATATGACTATAAACATAAATAAGATTAAAAGAAGAAAAGAAAACCAATGCTGGGTTATGTAGGATGAAACTGATCGGATAGAGCAAAAAGTAGTAACAGACCAAT
This sequence comes from Stylosanthes scabra, assembly GCA_036250425.1. Lineage (NCBI taxonomy): Eukaryota > Viridiplantae > Streptophyta > Magnoliopsida > Fabales > Fabaceae > Stylosanthes > Stylosanthes scabra. The sequence continues at coordinate 157,905 of JASCZI010241659.1, forward strand.
GTAAAAGATAGCGAAAGCATATTCCCTTTGAGGGACTACAAAACAATCAGTTACAGACACATAAAGCAACCAAAATCCTTTATGAGACAGTTTCAATAAGTTGAATTCATAGTTGAATTCAATCTAATGACGGGACACATATCTTGAGTCTTGATCTTGGAGGAGTGTTGATAGAGTAGGAAATGGTTTACCTCACTACAAACACCACAGTTTCTAGTGAGTGACACAAGCAACAGATATCTAGATTGGCCACCACTCACCCATAACAAACACAGCGATTATTCCATACACACATCTATTAATTATCAGGAGTCATGACCGATGTTGATTACATAAACCCAATCTAACTATACTAGTTTGGTGATTATGTATTTAGACTAGCTAGTTATAAAGTAGGCCCAAAGGATTGAGAATATTTCAGATTATTCGGAAAATAATGACCATGAGAAAACTAATCGAGAAATTAAATGTGCACTGGAATAAACAAATCAGGTTTAAGACAATAGGAATTCATTCCAAGAAAAATAATTCCTAGCAGATATCGATATAGTATGAGATTATTATCTCTTAAGATCTGAACTGTTAAATCATATTCAAATAAATTGAATCAGCTTAAAATCGAAGGGAAAAGGGCAACTATGATTGTCTGACTGAGTACAACTTGAAGATAAATTGATGATTTCAGAGAGTATACTATTGAAAACCATTGTTTATAACTGGTTCCAAATATCTTTTCCTAAAGAGGATTTCAAATCTACCACATATGTATTGAAATATCTGCAAAATACTGCATTCAACTTACGTAAAATATTTTAGAAGAGCTCCCCATAACGGATTCACGGTCCATCAGAAATACAGAGCAAATAAACAGGATCTGCACATTGCAAAAGCTTATGTCAATCGAAATCCCATCTGTTGCAAAAACAAGTAGATGCCAAGTCAAAAACATACCGTAGAATGAATACTCGCCAAGGAAGCGTAAGATGAAAAAACAAAGAAAGCCTTGTAATTCCAATAACCAACACAGTTATTTATCCACACGCAGTGATGATCCTACATCGAGGTAAAAGTTAAACTTAAGTTCGTTACTGCAAATGCGAAATGGAAGATCAAACTAATGCCTATTTCCAATAATCAACAGACCTACCATTTTCAGCACACATTTTTTGCAGACTCGACAATGATGAGTCCTCGGAGGCTTATATCCATAGCACTTGTCACATTTTTTCCGTTCCGCATTCTGATAACAACAAAGCAATTACCTTAAGAGCTAAGCTAACAATATCAACAACTTGCTCTATACAAATGAACCAGGAACTTCTGATCATGAAAAACCAACACTTAATCACAGAATCTAATCACATAAATCTAAACATGACTGAAAACAGCTACACTTTAAGCACTGCAACTGTTTGCTAATCATAATACCTAATTTGAAACCCTAGCAGCATTGATCAATTGGCAATTTACACATTAATCGAGTCCTACTTGATTTACATAAAGCATATGCAATTAAGAACAAAAAAAGGGCACCAAACCAAACAGAAAGAAAAGCAATTAATTAAGTGAAACCCCAATTGAAAATTGAGCATTTTGGGAAAATGGGTGTTACCAAAAAATGAAAAAGCTTACATCTTTGGAAGCCTGGCCTTCAACATCAGGTAGATAGGAGGAAGGGACGTGACCAGGGTCTGAGAGAACGCAGACAGAGAAAGAGAAGACAGAGAGAGAGGCTAAAAGAGTGAAGATGGCGGCATTGAAGGTTCCATGGGAGCTCTGAAGACCAAAGGAGCCATCAATGAAGATGTAGATTGTGGTGTAATACACAAACATCATCAACAACATCACTGCCAACACTGGCAGAGATAGAAACCTTTTGAGTCTCATAATAATATAATCAATGGCAAGAAGAAGAAGGAGAAGAAGAAGAAGAAGAAGAAGAAGAAGAAGAAGAAGAAGGGAAATGTGTCCCTTTTGGAGAAACCCAGTTCCAGGATTTGATTTTTTCTTTTGGGTGCAATTTCAATTGGTGAGGTTTTAGGTTAATTTTCTTTTTCTGTTCTTCCCTAATGTTGTACTTTTAATATTTTTTTAATTATTTTGTGAATTTTGAAAATTATTCTTTCAATAAAAAAATCGATTCAATGAGAGAATTAAATTGTTTTTCAAATGAAAAAAAATTAAAATATATTTTTATTTTAAACTATGTATATATGAATTTTTTTCAATAGGGCATTCATATAAATTGGGAAATAGGTCAACTTCAAATTAAATACTTTACTAAGTAAATATATATTCTGCAGTTTTTTGGAGCAGTAATGGTCAACTATGAACAACAATTTCGATTTTTTTTTAATTGAAAGGGGCTATTTTTTAAACTTTTATTTAAAAAAACATTTTTTCACAATTCTTTGCGTGATAATTATTAATTCGCTTTAGATCTAAACTTCATATAAGAGTTTATTATTGGCCAATGGATTTAGACATGTATAAGGTAAGATTTGTTGCTTTGTTTTTAATTTTTTTTTTTTGGCGATGAATTGGACAACGCCATAAGCCCCAAATCCTAGGCATTCACTAGGGGTGTACATGAAACCGGGTGAAGCCGGGTCTTCTTTGACCCAGGTCCGACCCAAAATATACCTCGAGTTTATTATTGAGACCCTAGCCCGGCTTCAAACCCGATGAAATCTCTTTTTTTTTGGGCCGGGTGAAAACCGGGTAAAGCCGGGTCTACCCCGAATTAAATTAAAAAAAATTATAAGTAATAATACTATTAATTTTAGCCCCAAATAATTTTTTGCAATAATAATAATATTAACTTATATTACACATAATCAAAGAATTCTATAAATTTATCCAAATAAAAAGAATGTTATAACTTTCAGCAATAATGTTCAACAATAATTCTCAACTAACATATATTAAAATTATTAATTTTGAATTTTTCTCTTTTGTTCGAAATTAAAGAACCATGTTCTTGACTCATGTAATATAATTAAACACCTACATTTTAATTTCTAGAACTAGAAGTTGGACCGTATAATAGTGGGTCTAGTGGGTTCATAACATATTTGGGCCAAACTTTAAAGTTTAAACTAACATATTCATATTTTTTGTGTATAACATAATCATATCATATATAATTTTATAATTACACTACTATAAATTTTAATTTTTTACATTATTTTTATATTACCGGGCCGGGGCCGGGTGACCCGAGCTTAGGCCCAGACCCGATTTCATATTTTTATTGGGTAGGTTTTATTGGTTTAGACCCTAAGTCGGGTTGCATCGAAGCCGGGCCAAAAATGACCTAAATTTCATCGGGACCGGGCCGGGTCTTGGGCCGGTCCGGGCCATGAACACCCCTACCATTCACAAACTCACGCACCCGTGTTTATTACTCGACCATTGCTGAATTTTTGCAAGGCCTAAAAAATCACCACTTAAATTAATGGCCTTGTACGAAATGCCTGGCTCGAAATCAGATACTCAAGTTGGAAACTATATACCACATTTTTTTTTTAATCGGAGTAGTGTGCTGACATATTTTTTTTTAAAAAAAAAACCTTTATTTTTTCATCGTAACATGACTCTTCAGTATTTTTGGTCTAAAAGGATCACTATTCACTATTGATGTTAAAGTCTCATAAACCAGCCCACGAACTCGTTTACATAAACAACAATCAGCCCACATTATTATATTTGGACACAAATCATCTTTACCAAAACATTTATCTTTGGCCCAAAATTTTATAAAAAAAAATTCTGTGTAGCATATTGATAATGATATTAATTAATTAATACAAAAAAAAATGATACTAATTAATTAGCAAAGAAAAACAATGTTACATGATGATTGATGTCAATATGTTACATAGAAAATAAATATTAAATAAAGTTGGAACCGAAATGTGAAAAATAGGTTCTACCAATTAAGAGCAATTACATTTATATTCTCTTCATCTAGCCACCAATTTACATGTACACTAATATTGAAACATTAAGAAATAAGAATATAATAATTCCTTCACCGAGATAATAAAGATTCCAAATATATATCATGTATATTTTATGCTGTGATTTAAGTCTTAAGATATTATAAAATATAAAAATAAAAAAGCTTTGAAGTTTTGCCAACATGATTTGCAGACCTTGTAATCCTATAGTGAAGACATTATCAAAAGAAAAAGAAAAAGAAAAGTAGCTTTTTTACTTGTCAAAGGATTTGAAGGACCACTATATCTAACTATCTCATGTCTCATTCGATGTTCTTTAAATTTTCATCTTAAAGAAAGTTAATTTAGGTCTATAAAATTCAAATTATTAATTAATTAGCACAATATTTTTCTTATTTCCTCGTAGCTGAAAGTTAAAAGAATATTTATAGAAAAACAAAAACGGACAAAAGTCCAAAAGACAACTAACAATGTAAACTTGCCCTTCAAAACAATAAATACAAAACTAAATACTAAATGCTACTCCTCCATCATCTATGGATACTTGTATTTTAATGTTTTAACATGCATGTAAAAAAATTACTAAAATTACGCAGAAAAGAATTGTATTATTTTAATTGGAAAAATGCCTTATATAATAAGTTGTAAATATATAACTATTATTATTGCAACTTGAATACTTGATATATCATTAAATTAAAGTAAAGATAAAATTAGAAAGAACAAATTAATTAATATATCATATTAAAATTATAAATTATAAAAGAGAAAGTTTAGAGAGTACATAATTTATTAGCCAATAAATGGTCAATAGGTTTTTTTCTTTTTTTCTCTCTCCTCTTTTACTACCTATTATTTTTTTAATTACACTCATTGACTCCCTATTAGTCCTCTAATATTAGTTCCGTAACATTACTCTATAAATAACACATATTATTGGACAAAAATATTAAGCATACATTTGGTTAATAATGTTTATGATAGTTATTATAGTTTAGGAAAGTTTTCATGTATATCGTTTATTACTGTAAATGGCCGGAGATAATAGTGTTTAATCATATCTAAAATTATTGCTTTATAAGAGTGATAAAACAAATGTTTCTAACTATTCTTTGAATAACAAAACATATATGTTTTCAAATACGTTTAAAATTGTACCATGGCTAAATTGGTAGATGAAACAAAATAAAACGGTGACTTGAGAATTTGGGGCTTAGAAAATTTAAAAAAATAATAATAAAAAGCAAATTAAGGGTATGGAAGTAACCAATGCAAGTTAGCATAAATCTTTAAATATATTTTTTAAGTTTAGCTTTAACTATTTTTTTAAGTTTAATTTTTTTTAAGAATGAAAATAAAACTTACTTATTTTAGATTAGAGGATCGTCCATTTTATTTTTGTAATATTATTCGAGAAATTAATCAAATGGATATGTTGATAAAAAAAAAAAGAAAAAAAAAAACAGCACGATACATAGTGTAGCCCATGTTATAATAGTGACTGAATATGGGGAGTAGGGACCATAATATATATGGTCTATTAATATTTAATAAAGGGGACCGCCATGGAGATTTTTGTGTAAAGAAACAACTTGGTACTGATCAATTTTGCATCACATAACTGAGGATGATGCATGTACTAAGATACTTTATTCACTGTATAAGGCTTAAGCTAGCCAGGTTTGGACGATTAGAAAGTGTGAGGTACTGTAGAACCACTGCTATCTGGCTTTTATAGAAAAATATATGATTTTTATTAGTAGAAAGCCAAAAAGACACTTATAGAAAATAATAGTCTTGCATTGACAATCAAAAAATAATATCTTCGTTGATGTTAAATAATTTTAATTTTAAAAAATATATACGATAAAGATTAACAGTTAAAAAATATCCAATATATTTAAAAAGTTTCCTATCTTATATACAACAATAATAAATCTTTGTTCCATTAGATGGAATCGACTATATGAATCAAATAATAATAGCATTGAATTCTATTATATATCATATCTATAGATAAATTATTTACATATAAATTTCGTTTAACCACTTTGTGATGGTCTTCTTAGATCTTCTTCTATCTTTTATCCCTTATTTGATCACCTTTAATTGCTACGAATCTTATATGATAGAAATAGAATGCATCTAGTAGTTTTTTTTTTATTGATGAATATATACATACTGCAACATAACATAATACATTTTTTCACATAAATAATCTGTGATATTAACATATTTAATTTGAGACATTAATAAACTATCCAAGCTAAGAATTTTCAATGGAAAAACCTTGGTTATAATTAGCTGTGATATTAAAATCTCAATTTCTAATTTAGTATAATTTAAAACGAAACTTGTGGTTATAAATTGTATGTAGGTATATTGTACCAACAGCAGACCTAAGAAGTAAGGAGTTTCATACGTTCATTGTATCTCTTACTCTTACTATATATGCATTCAATCCATATGTAGTACCAACCAAAAAATAAAATAAACAAAAAATAATTAAAAAATCCATATGTAGTACTATTGCTAAGCTAGTTCCTTTCCCCTACTATATATAAAAGACATATTATTAGACATGATTAAAATGTACTCCTCATGCATGAAGATTAGCCTCACACATTTGATTTCATATATTTTATTTTCAGTTTTTTTTTTATAAAAAAATGGTCTTTAATTAATAGATGGCATAGAATTAGTATATAGCCTGAAAAATATAGTGACTATTCTTGAACCTGGCCTACCAAGTGATGAGATACGAAATTTAAACTTTTTGTTCTGCAACATAAGTAATGCTAACACCCATTATGGTTATTTGTGTCATAATGCAGAATTAGCATGTGCATTTTTTTTGGTCTACACCTACTATAATTAACATATTTTAAGAGTATATCTTAACATTATTTTTAGTAAAAATTTTAATTTTTGTAATGTTTTTGTAAAAATTTAGTTAGTAGCTTTAACTTGTACCTTAACTATAAATTCTTTTATTATTTCTTTATATATATATATATATATGATTAAATAAAACTTAATTCTCAAATAATACGGAAGAAAATTGTTAGATCAAAGATTCAATTACTTGTCCAAATTAAAAAAAAAAAGTCATTTGTATTTTAAGATCCGTCCGTCTTTAAAATTATCTATTATGTATTTCTGTATAAATATATTATTTAACTATTTTTTAATATATATTTTATATTTTGATATATATATATTTTATACTAATAACTTATTTTGATGGATGATTCTAATATACTTAATATCATATAAATAATAAATAACTAGGACTCTCTAAAGTGAATCCATATTCTTACGAGAAAATACTAAATTAAATTTACAACTTCATACATATATATATATATATGAATTAAAACTTAAATACTTCAGAGATATATATACTAAAGAGAAAAAAAAATATCTGTAGTGATGATTCTTCTTCCAACCTCATAAAAGATGTGTTGAATAGACAAAATTTGATTTGCGTAGAATCTTTAATCAACAAAGACAAAGTGGTGGTACCCAAAAATGTGACGATGATGATGGTGGTTTATTTTTGCTTGGGAGTAACAGCCACAGACTTATAGTTCTTTTGTTGTAAGCATTGTTTTACATGGTACGGTTTCATGGAGTGTGGGGACAACTATTCATCCCTTAAAGCTGCTTACGTGGCATGTCTCATCAAAGTTCATACTTGTTGTCCTTCTTCATGCCATGAATCATGTTTCCTTAGACATATTTTTTGTTCATCACTCTCTTCTTCTAATCTTTTGATTTACACATTTTATCCAATATAATGATAAATGCAAGCTACTAAGATCTAATAAGACCTTAGTCTATTATATATGTTGAAAAATGCAGAGATATTTTAAAAGTAGGAACAACATAGTTTATTAATTTGAATTTAATTTCCATACATCGTCAGCATAAAAGAGTTTTATATATACATTCAATTAGATATTATCACATCATCAAAAGCAATTAATTTTCAAATCCACTACTTCTAAAATCAAATAAATATATGAATATAATTGGATGACTGTGTAAAACTTTTTATACCTTCAGTGCATTAAAATTAAACTCTATTAATTTTTACTGATGTTTTCAGATATATTATTAAGAATCTATCTAATATCTATCAATCAATATGTATTAGCCAATTTTTAAAAAAAATATTTTAAAATCACAATAACATTCAAATTAATGTCCAAATTGTATTTAGAAGAACATCTAAAATTTCACTAAAAAGAACATTTGAAAGTAAAATATAATATCTAAATCCAGTAATAATCTTATTAGAAATCATTAAGAGATAAATAATATATTTTACTATTGAAGTTAGAATCTGATAACCGCGAGTAAAAGAGAAGAGAAAGGGAATAAAAAAAGTTACTTAATTTTAAGAGGAAAAAGAAAAATGTTGATTGAAATTAGCTATAATTAAATAGGTGTACATTTAGTTTTTTTTTATTTTTTAATGAAAAAGAAAAGCTTAAAGAATATCTTAAAATAGTGATATATTTTTTAAAAAGTTCTTTCTATTATTTCGAAGTAGTTTTCAAATACAACCTAACATGATGATTTATTTCGTTCTATCTTTTATTTAGTTTTGGGTCTTTTGTGAGTGTTGAGACTTATCGAAAAAACCTTTATGCTTATTCATATTCATTGTTTATATGCTCATCATACTTGCTTTTTTTTTATTTTAAAAAAAGCACTTCTTCATATAATTCCATTTTTGAGCCCTCACATGCATAGTACAAGCTTTAATTACGAGAGTACAAGCTAAGAGTTTTTATGCACATTATATTCTCAATCTGTAATGCTTATTATGACCACACACATGATATTATATAGGTTAAATTAATTTGTTGTTCTTATAATTTTATTTAATTTTTAATTTGGTTATTATATTTTTTTATTAGATTTTTACATTATATATTTTGTAATTAAATCTATATAGTCATAAAAATCTTAGGTCGATATAACAAAATATTTTTTATATGAGACATATAGTCATTTATGACTTGTACCTGTAAAAAAAAGTATATTTATTTTATGTAATAAAATATTTTATTATATTTAGGGTAATGCTACATAACGAGTATTTTTTAATTGGTTGAGATTGAAAAGCGCAAGAAGTAAATCATATAAAAAGATGATGATGATTAAATATGCTGATTAAATTTAATAAAATTTATTGATTGTATAACATTTCTCTTATATTTAATTTTTTGTTAGGATAGAAATTTAATTATAAAATTTGATATGATGTAAATATTTAATTAAAAATTTAATAAAATTGTAATTACCAGCAGAGCATTTAAATTTAGGTGAAGACTCAAGTGTAGCCCTATTAAGAAATTTTAGATAATTTGTTATTTTTAATTAAATTATAATATAATAACTTAAAGTAGTATCAACTTCACATGAAATTAACCGTAAGTGAGTTTACATTTTAAATTTATCATACAGCTGGCTATTATATTAGTACTGACAGTAGGTACATATATAGATAAAGGTATATGTAAGAATAATTAAGAGACAATTAAAATTAATAGTAATGGTAGTCAAAGAAAGAGGGTAATTTTCCATTGCTTGCCACTAAGAAGGTTTGAAGATCTTGTACAAAAATTTAATTTGGGATATGATGATCTGATTCAATAATAATGGTAGGTCTTGCATCTGTGCCAAGGACACTCAAATAAACTAACTAGCAGATAGAGAGAGTTAATTAAAAACTCACATCTTCATTCACCTTTAATAATTTTTTTTCTCAAGTCTTACAAATAATTAATTAATTAAATCACGAATAAACAAATCTGAAATTTCAGAACCATAAAAAGATATAACACTGCACCCAGAACAGTTTTATTTCTTAATTCTCATAATACTTTAGGGTGGATTCAGTGAATTGGATTTATGTTGTTTAATCTCTTGTTATTAATTTATTGATTTTATATTATGAAATCATGTCATATTATTTTACAAACATATCTACCAAATTTCAGAAAATACTTTTGAATTTGTTTAACACTCAAAAAAGAAAAGTAGAAAGTAAATTAAATTCAGTCTCAAAGATAAATCTAAATACTAAAACTCTATATGCTGAAATATTAAAATTCATAATTCATAAGAAAATTTTTTGGCAAGCAAACCAAAATGAAGTAAAATTTTCACTTTCAACCTAAAAACCCTAATAATAAGTATATAGAAAACCAAGATCCATCAGATGCTTAGAAAGTTTCAAGTGCTCTGAACTCAGAAGAAGAATGAGTTTGATTATATTATCAACAATAAAAAATAATTTAAATAAATTAAACTTATTACTCAATAATAATATAATTAATTACCTTCCATAAGATGAATGAAATTCTGAACAATTGATGATGATGCTGATTTCTTGGATCCAGAAAGTGATGGAATGATGCTAATCATTTATTGCTGATGCAGCATCATCAAGATTCTCATAATTAACACCTCTATATCTATCATGTCCATGGAGATAGAGATAGATTTTTGTGAATCTTGATGCTGCTGCACCTGCAAACAACGACTGTGCTTATTATCTTCCAGAAAATTGCATTGCCTCTGCAAATAAATCTCATCATCACCTCCCCCAATTTGATTTATTAAAGGAATAATCACACTCACACAAAGTTAATTAATTAATTAATTAATTAACCCCTAATTCAATTCCCCAATGGTGTTTTGCCATGTGTGATAATTAATTTGATTAATTTAAGGGAACCCTAAACAGAATATACGCTTTTAATGCGCTTCTCAATTTTGACTAACATATATAACCTAACAATTAATTGACAATAATCAGAGGTAATTAAGTAAATAATATAGGAAATTAATTAATTAAAACCAAGCACAAATTAAAACCTCAACAAACCCTTATTTGGTTGATGATTCATGCTTTTTGTGTGATGAAAAACTATATTACATCTTATAATATATTATTGAATGATGCATGGTTGATAATGTGTACACATAAATAATAAAAAAGTATTAAAATCAAATGGAAAAAAAATTTAGTAGCTATTGATGACGGTGCGTGTGAACTTATTAACAAGAAATTAAGGATGAAGCTAATTAATTAAACTAAAAAATAAGTAATAGTAGAAGGAGATGGAGATGGAGAAGAAGAAGCATATATATGGTTGGAATTGAATATATCATCCTTCTATATAGAAGCATATATATAGAGAGAAAGATAGAGAACAAGAAGTTTGAGAGTTTAGTTTAACTTTTTTTTTTTTAGATACTAAATACTTATGAAGTACATATACTTTTATAAGTTGTTGTGTTAGCGTGTCGAACACTGTACGGATAATTTGTGTTATATGTTTTTAGCTAAATATATTTTGTTATTTGGCGTGTCGTGTGTGGTGTCTGTGTTTCATAGCTAAATACATGATGACGTCATGCTATTTGCCCAACAACTTCACTAACCCCTCTCGTATGGCTCATACAACATGGATGACTTTATTAATTTTTTTCCTATCTTTTTGACAATAACAAGAAAGAAAGAAATGAATCTGAGTCTGACTATTCTTCTTTTTCAAATATCTGGCCACGTGAATGGTGTACGGAAAATCATTTTCAAAAATTACGTAACCGTAACAAACGGAAAACAAAACGGACCAAACATGAAGCTAACATAACATTGGTATAAAAATAAATTTAAATACTGTAAAACAATAATATTCAATATCAAGGATGAATATCTCAATATCATCATTGTCAATGCAAAATCCTTTAATCGTCCAATAATAATATAGATAATTTCAAACAGTACTATTTACCAGCAACTAATTAATTCCTTCAAGGACCACTTTAATTAGTTCCTGCAAAGACTCTTAGAACTTAACGCGATGTTTTTAGTCGCCTAAAGTATCCGTATGCATGTGGTTGAAACCTTTTTTATTTTTATTTTATAAGATCACTTCTCTTTTTTTTTTTGGTGAGATGTCTAAATATGTACTTTTTTAAGATTAAAGTAACATACATTTTAATTTATTTGAGAAAAATACTCTTTAATGGTTATTAAATTATATATAAATTAGTAACAATTATTTGGTTGATCCAAATAATAATAATAATATGAAATATACATTTATTATTATTGAAATAAATTTTATATTTTAATATTATATCACAAAATAAAATATTTTAAATTTACAAAATATTTAATTTAAATTTTTTTATATACTTCATGATTAATAATAAAATATATATTAAAAATAAATAATATTATTAGTAACAAATACACAATAATAATAATAATAATAATAATAATAATTTATTATTATTATTATTATTATTGTTGTTGTTGTTGTTAGCAATTCTATATGACAAACACTCTAAATATTAAGTGCTAAATTCTAAAACCCTAAATTATTATCAACCAATCATTTATCAACAATTTATTGGTTTAGCGCATATATATATATATGATTATTATTAAAGCCTTTTAGTTAAATAGATTAAAAAATTAGTTATTTTAATTTTGTAAAGAAGAAGATTGTATACTTATAAACGGAGAGGATTAAACTGTCATCATCTAAACATCTAATGTAAAAAAAAGTGTAATTTTGTTCCATAATTTTTTAAAAAGAAAAACACAATGTTCATTTAAAGGAATTAAAGCCAAAGAACACTTACAAATATAAAAGTTAACAATTTTATATAGAAAATGAAAAAATAAATATCCTATATATTAATTTATGAGATATTGAAATATGCGCAATTTTCAATTACTGAAAATGTTAATCAGTATAAACAGAAATATATATGAATTTCTTCTATTTCTTGATGAATATATACATGGTGTTTGTGCTACTTCTAACTTAAGTTTGTTAAATATAGTTATCTATGAGGATATATTTCGTAGAATGAAATTGAAGGTAAAAACAAGAAATGGGAACGACTGACAATTCCAAAGGAGTGGTGTTTAAGATTATTGGTTTATGGTATGTAATGGGAGGCTTGGTCAGAAGGGAATGCATCAAATCCCTAATTAAAAAAAAAAAATTCATTTTCTATAGTAATCTTGTGATTGGTCAAGATTAGACTCAAGAAAGACTAGATGCAATGCTTTGTTTGCTTCTGTAAATTTATTTTTCAGTCCGTCTATATTCAAATAAGCATTTGAATTTACATACCAGAAGAATATCCCAAAATTTTACTAAAAAAATGTACAAAAATAAAATAGAATATAAAAAACTAGTGATGATTTCAAAAATAATATGCGTTTGCAATTGAATTCATATATTGATAATTAATTTTGAGTAAAAAAATGAATAAAAAATAATTCTTGAAAACTTATTGACTTTCTATGCTTTCTCTTCTTTTATTTTCATTTGCATTACATGAAGCGGCTAAAAATTATCTCATTTTATACAATTATTTTAAATATATTAATTATACAATTTTTTTAATTTAATAATTATCTTATTTTATACACTCTAGCGGCTACCAAACATGTCTCATTTTACGGGGCTTTTTATTTATTTAATTTAGAAAAAGGATGTTCAATGGAATAATGCATTATTATTATTATTATTGTGAAACTTTAAAGTATGAATTCATTAATTCATGATTAGATTCCAATTATCGTTCCTAATGATGTAATTTGGTTTATTCCGATGGCTATTGATGAGCATTTTGGGGGCTCAGGTGATAATTATAAAAATTATATAGCCGACTCGTGCAGCCAGCTCATTTTAGTATCTCCTTCTAACCTAATATTGACAAATAATAAAAGGGTTGAGAAAGGAGAAAAATGCCTCACTCATGGCCAACAACCTAGTACTACTTTATTCAAGAGTGAGGTGGCTCTTATAATGAGGTCTTACTTTTTTTCTTTTTCTTTTTCTTTTGATACGACAGATTAATGACTAATTGGCTTGGCAGTGAGCTTTATTTAGGAGTTTTTTTTTAAATTAATAAATTATTATATACATAAAATAAAATTTAAATCCTCATACTTATTTAAAAAAATAAATAAATTAAAAATGAATAAGCTTAACTATCGATCAATCCAAATTATTTCTATTTTTAATAATTTAAATATAAATATTTATGATAAGCAATGATTTGATAATCGGACCGAACTGATCGGTTCGATCAGAAAATTGAAAATCGATCTTTTGTTAAATTCCGTTCAAATAAAAATCGATTAAAATGCATGAAATTGGTCAAAAATTGGTTAAATTGACGGTTAACTGATAAATCAACTAAATCGGACTGATTTTATGGTAAAAAATCGATTTTTAAAACTACTATTTTTATATTTTAAATTATTTTATTACATATTTAAGTATAAGAGTCCAACTACGATTCAATTTCAATCAAATTTTTAAATATTTGAATCAATCACTCTATCGATTCAATGCGAATATAAGACATCAAATCCCCTTAATTTAGTTAAAAGTAATTTTTTTAATGTGCAATAACTTTAGAGTTACCATATTTAAGGATCTACTCAAACTTTATTTATTACTGTTTTTTATGTGTCTGAAAAATAAATAGAGAAAAACTAAAAAAAAAATTAGAACATATTAAACATATATATATATATATATAATGATTTATATACTCTCTTCATCATGTCAACTTAAATTATTGATGAATTATCATAAATTATTAAGATTATGTATATGAAATATTTCGACAATATATACTGTAGTAGTTTAATTATTTTGAGTGATGGATACATATATTGTTTTTAGTTTCATTACCAAGATGTTTGAATTTGTCAAGTATATATGATGATTAAGATAAAGTCCACATAAAAAGGGTTGAGAATCTTGTAAATTTGGATATGGTTACCAAGGAAAGTACCTTGTTTATATGAATATCTAATAAAAATGATGAAAGTGGGGTATGGTTATGTCTCTCACTGATTACTCCATTATTATCATAACATAGCATAGCAATCATCTTTCTTTCTTTATTTTTTTTTTAAAAAATATTAATAATGAGAAACTTTATTATCTCATCAAGGATCAAAGTGTGACATTAATCAACTATTAGATATTAGATAGATCACACTGCTTTAGCATTAATCTCAAGTCCCAAACTTTTCTGTAAATTACAACTTTTTTCTCTGTAAAATACTTTTCATATATTTTATACATATTTATTTTTTCTTTTTTTTTCTGGGAAAAAATTGGAGTGCGGATCAATAGATAATAAATAAATAAATAAAAAGTTGATGATTTATATTTCCTTTGCATATGTTGACAGAAAAGGACACAAGAATATCCAATGCAGATTAGGTTCAAGTTCAACCATCAATTTCACATGGCAAGCACAACAATGACTATGATGATTGATTAATATATAATATTTTTTTATTTATTGATAACTAAATTGTTTTATTCATCAGTTATATTATTATATTAGACGATCATGTCATTCGTGCATATCTAATTATCTATATATTATTTAGCTTAAATGGGGATGACTAATTAATTAATAAGTGAACCGTAATTCATGATTTAAAACATTGTTTTAATGCTACATATATATTTTATTATTGTTTCAACCTTCTTTTAATCATAATTAATCCAACATTTTAGGGTGAAGTGTTCCCTAACCCGTGGTTTTGGCTTGAAACAGTGGGCGGTTTCAGGTTTCAGCCTTTAAAAATTGTGCTTAATTTGAGCAATTAATATGTATTCTAATAACTCATGCCAGTCCAGAAAAGTGTGTTCATACTTCATACAATTCACTTATAAATAATAATTTAATGGTTGAAAGATGCTCATCACATTCACGTTCACTTATAAATAATAATTCACATATTATTTGGAAGTTTTCATAATCCGTACCCTAGTATATTTCTAATAGGTAACTATCGATTTTAATTAAAAAATATAAAATATATACTAACAGTTATAAATTATATAATTATAGATATGTCGATATACTTAAAAAATTTTCTTCTTATTAGTACACTCATTATTTGTTCACTTTTATATTTTAACTAATATCTTTAAAATATTTTAAGTGAAAACCCTTATTATTAAGTTATTATTATTATTATTAGTCATAGGAAGTCTAAAATTAATTGACTACTTTATTGACTTTGTCCTTTGTACAAGACTGAGTTTAATCATTAAAAATAAATAACGACAAAAAATTATAATGTTGCAACAGTTGTCTCCAAATTTTATTTGGGGTTCAATTTTATTGTCATCATTTTGTTTTCTTTAAGAGAATTGAACAACCACGTTAAGTATTTAATAAAAAATCCAGTCCCTAATTAATCACATAATCAATATTTTATAAAATAATTTATCATTTTCTGTTAATTCTTTTTTATTAATTTACTATGAAAAATATAATTATTCTAGTGGCTTATTATTTAGTTAGAAAAAATATATAAATTGATATATGTATAAATATATACAAATTTATGTTGGTTTTGTTTGTTTTCTACGATATCATTCAACTCTAAAAACTAATATATACATCATGAATCTAAATTTCATTTAAAGAAGATACTACACATAAAGCAGCTCCAACTCTAACGTTAGTTTAGCTAACTAGTAATTCAGGCATAACTATTAACCGTTAAATTACAAACTGTTCATCAATAACCCAACTCAGAAACAGGTTAAATCCAGGGTTTTTTTTTTTATCGGATAGATTAGACCCCAATTCTAAGTTTTACATCATGAACATATTAATATTACGCACTCACACACCTAACATATTCATTACTTGGCCAGTGCGGACCGAGTGGTCTTTTAATCATTCTTTCTTGGTACACCGTACAATTTAAAAAAAAAAAAAAAAGAGTTCGACAACCGATTAACATGGTAGCCACTCAGTTTTATCAATTAAAAAAACTTGGGCCTCACCACATTGGATCAAGAATCAAAGAAAAATGGCTTTACTCAAATAACAAATACTTCAGTCAAAAAAAAAATAATTGTTTGTCCAAAACAATAATTAATTATAGTCAAAAAAATAACAAATCATTACAAGACCAAAAATAAAAAAAAATTAATCAACAAGAAAATAATAAATAATTATGCCCGCCCAAAGAAATAATAATAATATACAATTATCAATGTCCAATCCATATAATAATAATTATGTAAGACAACACAAAATTATTATTAGAATGCCAAAGAAATGTGTTTGTGAACGTAAAACCTAAAAAGAAGAACAAAAAGATATTATGAATGTCTAAGTATTATTCATGCATAAACAATAATTATTAGTGATCGTATTTGCGAAAGTGTTGAGGTTGGTGAGTTCGAAGATCCTGAAGATCATGTTAGATTGCAGCATGCGACGAAAGTACACGTGTCAGAAAGATAAGTAAAGACACGTTAATAGTTTTAGTTTGAGCTTACAGGTAAGCTACTACTTCCACACGTGTCCCAATAATATGCTTCATCGTGTAACATAATCTTATTCAAAGTCAACTCTACCACTTCCCTTCTATCTAGACTTAGATTTCTTGATTCTTGATACTTCGGTTTTACCATGTAACACACTCTAATTCAATCGGGATTTTACATAAAATTAAAAAATAAATTAAAATATAAAATTATAAAATTATTTACTTAATGTAAATTATATAAAATCGATTAATTCATTAAAAATTATAATATCAAAAAATCTTAAGAGTTTATTCGAGATTCTAATTACTGTTCATTAGTTCACTTAATATTTAATTTAATTATATTTTATTAAAAAAATTATATATATAGTATTTTTTATTTATTATATATTTACCTTTTTTATATGGGTAAACTATATTCGTTTAGTTATTAATATTTGCATGTTAAATTTTAATTTTTATTATTTTTTATATTGGGAACTTTTTCCAAATTATTATATGAGTTTAATTTTGATGCATCGATGGTATAAATAATTTTACACAGTCATTCAATCAGATTCATGTATTTGTGTGACTTTAGAAATAGTGAATTTGAAAATTAATTGCTTTTGATAATGTGGTAACACCTAATTAGATGCATGTGTAAAATTCTTTTACAGATGGTGAATGGAAATTAAATTCTTATTATATTTACAAATATCATTATTATTACGACTATCATATAATTACTCTAGAAGAAGATATTAATAAAAGAAAAACTGTGTGAACATAATAATTTTTCTCTCAAATAATACATTATTATTTTCATAACAATGAAAATATCATATAGAGAGTAGAAGGAGTCAAAGCTAATCTTGAAGAAGATATATAAGAGTTATGAGAGGCACGAGAATATGAGTCTCACTTCCCATGCTGGAAAGAAATTGAAAAAGTGAACTACCGAAGTCACATTTTTTCATTGTGACTCAGCAAAAATAATGCCTTGCTAGCAATGAGTTGGCATCTTGATGAATCTACCTTCTTCAACTCCTCATATCATGACCCTATTTAAGACCCTTTTTCTCCCTCAATAATACACACACATTACACTCCTTATAACCCAATATAACATATATACATATACATTGTTCCTAATTTAATTTAATTATCTCATATTATTCAAACATTATTATGAATAGTACCAAGTTCATGCTTATTATCATTCTCCTTCTCATAGTGCTAATATTGAATAATAATCCAATTATATCAACACCATTTGTTCTTAGTGTGGGTGCTACAAGGCCCTTGTTAGGACAAAATAATGGTAATAATAATAATAATAATAATAATAATAATAATAATGATGATAATGGTGGTTCTTCCAAGAACAACTACATGAAGTTGAAGCCTATTACTAAGGAGGAGAAGAAGAAGAATATTGATACTACAATTGAAGCTTGCTTGCCAAAAGGGGTTAAACGCACCTCTGCGCCAAGTAGGTATATTAATTATCAACCTCTTGGATCCTCATCATGTTCTAATAATAATATTAATAATATTGATAATAATGATGATAAGGTTATGGTGGTGAATAATGGTCCATGACCACTACTACTCTAGCTTCTTCTTCATCAGCAACAAATCCATGTGAAGAAATAATAATGCCTTTGGTTTAGTAATCATGAATGTATATATGTATCTTAATGAAGTATATATATGTTGCAATATACATAATATTTTATTAATTAGCTAAGTATATGTATTTAAGTTGAGAATCAAGAAAGTCTATAATTTGTGTCATGTATATATATATATATATATATATATATATTTTTTTTTTTCTTTGTTTAATTTGTAAGAATGAATTAGAAGTTGTACTGATGAACGTGATTCAGTAGGATTTATTATGTATATGTATACGTACATATACCATAATTATATAATTAATAATATATAATAATAATAAATAATAACAACATCAATAATAAAGAAGAGAACATGATGTCGGCAATACAGCAAGTGTTTTTTGGTTTCTTTGAGCTTTTTGTGATAGAAAATTTCTACAGGTGGCGTATATAGTCGTTCTTATTCAAGATATGATCATTGTAATTGTTTAACCAAACTTAGTTTTCTTTTGTTAGAGAGAAAACATGTTTTTTTTTAAAGTAATATTTCAGTTAGATATATATTAAAAAAAATTCAATATATAAAATTATATCATTATAATAATAATCCAGCGGATAGCAGCGATTTTTCCAACCGTGGCGTAGCATGCTAGTAATTATTTCGTGACGATTTTCAATAACCGACAGAATAACCGTCGCAAAACAAGTTTAATATTATATTAAAAATTAAGTAATTAGAACTAGATCTCTACTCTAAACAAAATTAACTTACTAATTCATTTCTTTGGAGATTAATTAAGCTTATACTATTAATTTCATTTATACTAGTGAATGCTGATGAAGTTGTTATCCATGAATTGGCTTGTAGTAGCTTATTACAAACATATGTATATTAGAAGTTAAAACTTATACAGTTGCATGTGTCTCCACAAAAATGGTTGGATTGATGAATTTAAAAGGGTTCACCCTTTTCACTTTTTTTGGAAGACGAATTAATGGACACAAAAACACACTACATACTTGGCTCCACACCAATAATCAATTAAGCTGTGTCTGCAAAATAAACAAAATCAAATACATACATACAAGCAAATGACAATTTTTGCCTTGGCTGGCAATGTGGTGGAAAGTTATGACATTTTCTATTCTTATTATTACCTGATTTTGACGTCATTCCAAGTGATATCATTTTTCTCAAAAAAAAATTATTTTGATAGATTTTTCATTTTTTAATTGTCTTTTTTTTTAATACTTCAATAAAAATTGAATCTTTTAATCACAAAACCTTAGGTTATGATATTATTTTTCTAAAAATTTAATAATGATATAAGAGAAGATACGCGTGGATACATTGTTTGGGAAAGTTTTTAAGTATACCGGTATATATAATCTGTAACCGTTAATTTTAATTTATATATATATTTTATATTTCTAATTAAAATCAACGGTTATAAATTACAGGTATATCAATGTGCCGGTATACTTGAAAACTTTTCTATAGTTTGATCTTTCATAAATATATAAATTCAAAATTCAAAATTTTAAACGTATATAATTTGTTTTAGGTGAGGTTATTGTAACATTTTAAGCACATAATACACATTATTGTTATTTTAAGTTATTATTATTATTATTATTATTATTATTATTCAAGATGCATCAATAATTCTTGTTTAACGATATCAACGATAATCGGAGTCGCATGTCAATTCCCAATATAAAGGGATTTGTCCATATCTAATAAAATCAAGGAGCATATACACTGTGCAAGATATTTATTGTTTCACATAATTAACTCATGTTAATCTATCTCAAACATTAAAAATGAGTAGGTAAAGATACAGAGAGTATTTTTCTAAAGAATTTGTGTAAGTATTTTTTTATGAATTTTTAATTTATCTAATACTAATTTTTGTTTAATTTGTAAATAACAAAAATTGAATTCTTAGAGAAACAATATGTAGCCAATATTATTTTTTCTTCTTTTTTCTCTCCTTTTTTACTACCCACTATTTCCCTAATTACATTCATTAGCTCCCTATGGGTTCCCTAACGTTGGTTCCGTAGCATTACTCTATGCTATAAAACTATTTTATTTTAAAAAATAATAAACTAATAAGTAGAGATATATAAATAATTAATAATATGTCTTACATATTTTTTATGTCCAATATATCTTATATATTTATTAGCTTATAACATAAAAATCGAAATATTAAGTTTGGGTATAATTATAGATAATTTATATCTTGCTTTTTCTTAAAAAAATTAATCCATTAAAATGTGTTTAAGATCAATTTTTTTTATAGTATTATTCTTCCTTCCTTCCATTTTGATATAATACTTTTCTTCATACAGTTCAAAATTTGATATTTGGATAAACTTATTATATATATATAAAAATATAAGAGTTAAAATACAAAAAACAATTATCCTTCTTTTCGCTTTTTCCTGTAGAAAAGAGAAAAGTGCACCTAAATGAAATAAAGTGCACATTATTTTCATAAAAATATCTTAACATATTTTTAAAAAATAAAAAGACAACGACTGCCATTTTTGGCACTTTCTTCACATTATTCATAAATTCCATTCTTTACCTCTTTATTTCATCAATTATATATTTCTTTGTATAGGATATTCATTGTAAACTATCACATTTTCATTTTTTTTATAGAGAGAGGTAAATATTATTATTTATTTTTGGTATGTTCTCTAAGAATTATAACAGATAAATAAAACCAACCATATTTTTTTTAATTAAGACACTGTGATCTTTATTCTTTTGTAATCTTTTTTTGTATATATCTTTTTGTAAGTGTATATTTATTTTAAAATTTTATGCGTATATTTTGACATAAATAAAATAATTGCGTATATGTATTTTCTATAAGTGAAAATTCACAAAAATTAACTTCATATGAAATTATTATTTTAAAACTATTAAATTATAATTTAGTTAAACATATTAAATTATCGAACAATTTCGGACGAAGTTGCAATATTAGTTTTTTTTTTTTTAGGATATTTAGTAGTCCTCTATATATTTGGAGTTAAAAAGTGGATGGGCCACCATGTCTTTTTGAGACAAATTTGTGTCCTATTCATAAAAGCAACGTTACAAGTGTCTCTTATATTTCATTCCATTCCATAACCAATTAACGAAACTCTTTTAACAAATTCAATCACAGCACCTTATCATATATCATATCATACCATACTCTATATATAACCCAAACTAGTTGGAAGTGAAGATTATATTAT
Source organism: Stylosanthes scabra (assembly GCA_036250425.1). Taxonomy (NCBI): domain Eukaryota; kingdom Viridiplantae; phylum Streptophyta; class Magnoliopsida; order Fabales; family Fabaceae; genus Stylosanthes; species Stylosanthes scabra. The sequence goes on from JASCZI010241659.1 coordinate 180,107, forward strand.
CATTATTGTTATACACATATACTACTCCAAGCAGCAAGAAAAGACTCATCAAAAGAGAGATGAAGCAACAAGGGAACAAGATTATGAAAAACTCCTTCTCATTTTCTTCTTCGTTATCGTCGTCGCCATGCAAAAAACACTTTTATGATGAACCCTTTAGATCCTTCAGAAGGAGATGTAGTAAGATGGTAAAGGAGCACAGAACAAGGTTCTATATCCTCCGTCGCTGCGTCACCATGCTTATTTGTTGGACAGATTAGTGCCTTCGTTGTTCGTCGCTGATCGGCGGCCACCCTAATTAGCTACCTAGCGTGACAAAAGGGTAAATCCAAGCAAAATAATATTTGCTATTCATATATAGAAACTAATTAATAAATTCCCACAAATCAATATATATATATATATATATATATATATATATCAACGGTTGGTGTTATTATATATATATTTATATATTTTCTATCGAGTCAATTCATTTTTTTATTATTATTGGATAAATTGTAAGATTTATCTCATAGTATTTTACCATACTAGGTAAGAGAATGAATTATCACTCGATGTACGCAAAGAAGTGAATATATGAGCAATAGAGTGTGTTGTTCCCTGAAATGCAACATAGTGTTTTTTTTTTTTCTACTTATTTCTTTATATATATATATATATATATATATATATATATACACTAAAATTATTTCTTTTTTTTAAAAAAATAAAGCAAATTAAAGAAATTGATGAGAACTAAGAAAGGAATTAAATTAGTTAGTTATCCGTTAATTATCTGTGGTTGCTGCTTTGCCGCTAGCTTGTTGTTTTGTACCCACTCTTCTGGATGATATTTTTTTTTTATTAAGACTAATAATAGACATACAAGAGAAATGTCATTTACATATTTTAAGATATAATTTTTTAAGGGATATTTTAAGACATTATTAGATTATATTGTTTCTGATATGATAAAGCTACCTACAAATATTCTTTTATTGAAAACAATTATACTTTTATAAAAATTTAATTTTCATATATATAATTTAAAAAGAGAAAGTCTTGGTAGCCAATATTAAAGAAACAATAAGTAGCCAATATCATTTTTCCTTCTTTTCTCTCTCCCTTTTACCACCTACTATTTCCCTAATTATACTTATTGGCCAATATTATTTTATCCCCTAATGTTGGTTCCCTAGCATTACTCATTAAAAAAAAGATTTTATTAAAATAAATATTGTGAATTACTATATTAACAAAAATAACTATTTATTTTTGTCATTTCACAACACACTTATACAAAATATTACTAATTTTTGGTCATGTTTTTTTTTTTGACTTGATTTTTGGTCATGTTTAAGGCCTACAGCCTAGTTGAGATTATATGGGCCTCAGTTTTTGGAACGCTAATTATATGGGCCTCTTTAAAACGTATTATGGGCTGTATAAAAACCAACATATGGTTACTACAAAAACAAAACTATAAAAACACATAAAGTAGCATGTCCCAAAAAAGAAAAACACGTAGCAGAGACTGCGACTAAGACTAAGGCTCGGTTTGGTAATGCCGTGGCTCTCAAAAAGCGGCTGAGTTCTTTATGCTCTAAAAAAGCAGCTGACGGAGAGTTACATGATGACCGTTTGGTAAAATAACTCAAAATTGCTCTCAATAAGCAGAAGCCATACATATTGCGTTTGGTAAATTTATTTGATAGTTGCTCTCAAAGTAATAAATTACTACAACGACCTTTTTGTTAGTATGTAATGCATTAATATAAAATTAAGTATAATTAATTGATGATAAAATTGGTTTTTTTTATTAAACTATAAGGTTAATTCTTCATTTTGCTTTTTGAGGAGTCAGAACCAGCTTTGAAAAGCTACTCTTGAGGGCTCTCAAAAGCACTCCCTGCTCTCAAAAGTCGGGAGCAAAAGCTCCTTGACTTTTTGAGTTACCAAACGCAAAAAAGATAGCTTCTGCTTTTTGAGAGAATGAGCACTTGATCGAAAAGTTTTACCAAACCCACCCTAAAACTGAAAAATTGAGATTTCAGTATTTTCAGTACCTTCAAAAAGTGGGGACTGAAATTTTAATAATTTTTTTTATTCAAATTCCTTACTCAACATTAAAGTTTTTAATATATATTAACATTTGTTCCGATTCCATTAATTTAATTCAATATATGTCTTTCAATTTCTGTTTCTTAATTAATTTTAAACAAAATATAACAATAAATTTAATTAAGTATCAGTTTGTTTATTGTAGATTTATTTATTATATTATTGTAGGCTTGATTATTCTAATAATTAATTATTTAATAATTGATCTTTCATTAGGATTTTAACTAATCTTGTCCATTAGATAAGGATGGATTTGTATGAGCAATAATTATTTGGACTAGAAAAATAATAGCATGGGGAAATTATATGCATAGTTTTGATCTTTCAATAATTATCTCTCAAGACGAAGATAAGGTAGTAGCTAGGAGTTTCCATAATAACTGAGGAATCAATATCTCATATATCAATTCATGCAAATAAAAGCAATCAGTTTATTTGATCTGTGGACCATACCATGCATGTAATATCAAACTCACATAGCTTTTTCATTAATTATCATCACTTAAACTTTGACAAGCTCACAATGCGAAGAGGACTTTTATTTCTATGTAGTATATATTTAATTTTTAGGTTCTAAAATTGTTTTCCTATTCCATTTTCAATTTCATACAATTTTATTTATAATTACATACAATTTACAACACTTTATTTTAATACCATATAAAAATTTACTCTTTCAAGTTATTAGAAAAATTGAAACTTTTAATAAAATATAAATGTAAACAGACATAAACATATAAAATCAATTAATAATTAGCTATTAGCCTATTACGTACAAAAATATGTATTTAACAACTCATAATTTTTTTATTATATTATTATAAATAAGTTTTATTATTTATCTATTATATATATGGTTAATTATTTTAATAGCTAATTATTTATTTTAAAAAATATGTGAGTCAACATATATATATAATAAAATCTAACAATAATAGAGTAAGACAATGAGTGTTAACACGAGCTAGAAATTATTATTTATGCAAAAATATATATTAAAAAAAAAACTCTTGTGCTATATATATAGATAGATAAAGATCCCTTCTCAATCAGCACCAAACTAATTGGTGACTTCACCCTTCTTTTAATAGCTTCTATTTTCTCTCTATCTTTTTCATTCTTATGATCCTCTCTTCAATTCCTTCAACTAAGCTATCTTTCAATCATCAAGAAGGAAAGAAGAAATTCTTCAGAGTGATGAAAATGAAGCAATTAGAAGATAATGATGGTAAAGTAGGGTTGTGCAATAGGCATGTTTGTGAACCCTTAAGATCCTTTGGACGAAGATGCAATAGGCTTGTTAAGGAGCAAAGGGCAAGGTTCTATATTTTCAGAAGGTGCATCACAATGCTTGTTTGTTGGCAAGATTGATAATAATTAGAATATTAATTAAAAGGAAAAAAAAGAGTAGTTTCCATTACTATATATAATAATCTTAATTAGTTTTAATTTCTCTCTAAATATATATCCTCTTGTAATTGTATATAGAAAATCATAATTTTTGTTAGAAACCATATATATATAGAGAGAGAGATGTTTATAATATATTGTTGCTTTTATCACATTATTATATTTAATTTAACCTACTTTGTCATGTTTTAATTTGATCCATTCTTAGCTTGTTGCCTTAGAAGTAAAGTTAGCTAGGGAGCAAGAAATGCACTAAATGAAGTTAATTATCATTAATTGTATGATTTCTACGTTCTCTTTCTCTTTTTCTTTTTTCATTTAAACTATTTATTGGCGGAAATTCCATCGCCTATGAAAATGAACTAAGGTTGCTAACTAAAGCTAATTTATTGGTATTCTTTCTTCATATTTCTTTCAAATTAAGATATTAATTCTTTGAGCTAGTTTTTTAACTTAAGTTAGTCTTATTTAATCTTAATTTTAATATAGTATTAAAACATCTTGTATATATTGTTATTATTGAACCACCCCATACAAATGTACACACGTCAGACAATTATTTTTCAACAATATACACGACACTACATTACAGGCGATACTTATCGGCGGTTGGAAATCTCGTTTAGTAGGGTTCGTTCATTCGCCATCTTTAATAATGATTTTCCATATCCGTCACTAAATAGAATTCATTTTGCAACGATTTAGATAATGTCGCTGTTTATGCACGCAAACGTATAGCGATACTTTTGGTTTAACGACGGTTTTATAATTGCCGCAGTATGAGTTATCAAACAGTGAACACATTTATTAAAATTATAATTGCTAAATAGTTTAATTTATAAGTATGAGTCATTTTTTATTTTTTAATTTAATTTTTTAATTGAGTTAGATCTATTTAATTTTAATTCTAATAATTATTATAATTAACGGTTAGAAAGATAAAAACTTGAAATTGATTAGCTAATAACTTTGATTTTTTAAGCTTAGTTCGTTAATCATGATCATTATGCAAAATTAAAATTTATTTAATTTGGTCACCCGTGAGAGGAAGACATGAATGACATTGGCCCCTTTAATCAAACTTCATATGATCATAACATTATGAATTTATGATGAGTGACACCAAAAGTCATTTGAGTCACACAAAGAATGACAACCATCCATGAATATAATTATTCCAATGTAGTGGGATCCATTTGGTCATTTTCATATCTCAGTGGATCACCCACGTTGCCAATATATTAATTTTCACCTTTCAATAATTGCATATAATAATATGTCCGATAATAAATGAAAATAAAGTGTGCAATTATTTAAAAATAATAATGATAATGTTAATGCCATGTACTTCTTCATAATTGAGAGGATATATACTTGACCTTTAGACGGTGGATTCTACAAAGAATTAGGTTGTCATGATGAATCTCAACCTTGTTTGACAAGTTATGTTCTACAAGAGTGAAAGTATTAATTTATTTCCAAAATTAAAATCATTGAAAGCAAATTAAAATCCATACCTTCTTTAGTAGGATTAGCTTGTCTCATTTTATTTAATTAAACTTTAGTTTGGGATGGTCAAAGTTTTGACCCCACCAAAATTGAGTCCTCAACTAAATCAATTAAACTTTACACATGAATGAATGAGATAGCTGATTTTGCAAGCTTGTTGCTTTTTTTCCCCCTTCAATATATATCCTTTAATTTAATTTAATTTTTTTTAACTATCTTGATTATTGATTTTTATTCTAAATGAATTGACTAATCAAATTGGTTTTAGAAATTTTATTTATTTATTTATTTTTATTCTATTGGTTTAGCGGCACAGTGGGCCCATGCTAATTAGTAGTTGGGCTGCAAGTAGGGGCCTCTGTCCTACTTTTTTATTTCATAGAGGAACCACATTAATCATACTAAAAAAGAATTTATGAAATTACTTTATTTTAGACCAACAAGTAAACATATAATAAAACAATTATAAAATTTTATTTTTCAAAAATACCATGATATTTAAAATAGTTTTTTCCCCCTCGTGATCATAATTATTATTTTATGTTAAAAATGGTAATTATATATTTGTCATATATAATAATAACAATTAATTGCTTCTAATTCTAACAAAAAAGCTATTTTTATTCATATTTAGTCACAAAAATTTATATTAATATTTTTGTGTGCTAATCATTTTTTTAAAATTTAACTGTTATTATATTATTCAACAATCATTAACTAGAGAGAAAGGGATATATATGAATATGATGATGGTTTCTTTTGGGTAAAAAAAAAGGGGATACGATTGATTCTATATATAATATAATATAATAATATTCTCATTCTTACTAATTATTATTAGGAAATAGAGAGAAAAGAAGAAAAAATAACATTAATTTTTTATTATCTCCTTAATATTAACTATCAAAACTTTTTCTATTTAATATTATAGTCAAGAAAGCAACCATAATAATATTGGTAGGTAAAACGATAGCTTCAAGAAAAAGGAAAAAAAGATGTTTAATGTTGATTTATTATGAATTAGTTCAATGAACTAGCTATTATTAGAGTAATACTAGTGAGCCAACGTTAGAAAATTCATTAATATAATTAGAGAAATAATAGATGATAAAACAAAAATTGATATTGACTCTCTAATATTAACTCCCAAGACTTTTTACTATTATTAATGTGAAAACACATCATATACAGAAAAATAGCGATGAGAATTAGTGAATAACCGAGGGCATCATATTCAAAAACAAAATCGAATGAAGTTAAAATAATGTCAACCAGCCTTGCTTTCTTTCACCTATGAGAATTTGAGAAACAAATAAATCTTAGAGTTTTTCACCAAATTCATATTAATATAATCAATAATTAAACGGTGTATATATGCCGAGTTAATCATTAATCAATTAATGCTAATACTTTCTTTCTATTAATATGTTTAATGCTAAGTATTTTTATATTTTAAATTTAGAAATTGTCATTTATGTTTAATAAAAGAATGAATAATCAATCCGATCCCTAATAATTATTTCTGATGGACCACGAATTCTTTAATAAAAAATACACCATTTTTTATCCCTATTTTTTATTTATGAGACTTTTTATTCTAATTCTTTTATCTTCTGAGACATTTTGACCCCTCATAATGTAATAAAATAAGGGCCGAAAAATCTCACAAATAAAAGAATAGAGGTCAAAATGGGTGTATTTTTTATCAATTGTCTCGTTGTCTTTCGATGTAATTGTTAGAAACCTCGTTGGTATTTTTCTTTTAATAAAATGTACATAAAAATTAGTCATTAAATAAGGTATAAAATATATTTTAAAATACAAAATATATATTAAAAATAACTTAAACAATATATGTATGTATATATAAATATCTAATTACTGATTTAGTAGTTGATTTTTAATGTGAAAATAGTATTTTTATGTTTAATTAACAATAATTCTATGTGAACAAGTGATTTTGGCCAACTAAGTGCAACCAAGTGATTTATTTCTATGCAAAATAGAAGACTATTTCGGTGTCAAATAGAACTTTATTTAGGTGCACTTTTTTATACTATTTGACATGAAAATAATATTCAATTTAGCATAAAAATAAATCACTTAGTTGCACTTAGTTGATCAAAAGCACTTGTTCAAATAGCATTACCCTTTAATTAATGTCACCTGAAAATAAAAATGATGCCAATCCATTAATCATTATCCATCTTCTAACGACTAAGTAAATTTCAACTCTAATATTGTCACAAAAAAAAAATGCTAATAAGATCTGATAAAATTAAACAACTATGATGGAGTATAAGATAATTAATGCACACGAGGAGCGAGTCAATTATTTGCCCAAACAAAGTGTCTGATGTTGTTGATTAAAGACAAAAGATAATCTTATCACAATAGACAATACTACAGTAATGATCATCTATCACTATTTTTTAAAAAACAATGCCTAACACAAACTTTTCCACATAGGATGGATTTTTATGTTTAAATGATTTAGCTAATCATGCTTTCAAATTGATAATTATAGTCAAATTAATATTTATAATAATAAATTATTAAAAAATAAACAATAAATTAATATTATATTTAGTAAGAAAATTTATTCAATTTCATTTTAGTAGCATCACTTTTGAGTTTAGAACTTTGAGACACCCATACTTTGTTAAGAGTTTAGTTAAGATTTTGGAAACACTATCTATGATTTCATAAATAATTGTTCTAAAGATATTTGTTAAAATAAAAATAAAGTTAAAAATTATTCTTTTAATATATTAATGGTAAAAAAATTCGGTAATGCTATCTGTACATCTATTTTGAACAATCAATTAATTTGTTTTTATATTAAATAGAAGACTATTTTAATATTAAATAGAAGTTTATTTCAATGTTATTTTTTTTGCTATTTGGAACTAAATGATATTCTATTTAATATGAAAATAAATGACTTGATTGAATTTGATTGACTAAAATAAATATATATGTATTGTAAAAAATTTGGATATATTCCTTAGAGTTATTAATCACTTTAGAGATAAAAATAATACTCTAATCATCCTTAAATTAAGATGGTAGAATCACTAGTGGTAAAAATTATAAATTTAAAAATAATTAAAATATTACTTTATTACTTTAATTTTTTTTAAAAAAATTAATCTGTCATTTTTTTGCGACGAGATTAATCTCGGGAGGTAAAATAGTTTACTAAAGCTAGCGATTCTTGTCCTCAAGAAAGGCAACGATTTTCACACGGCAGAAAGAAAACAGAACGTTCTCTCCAAAAAAAAATTTCACACTTTGAAGTCAGTTTCAGCTTCCAACTTTCCAATCAAACCTTCTTCCATTAACGATTCCCTTAGCTTTACCAGATTCTGCTTTCGTTGGCCCCAATTTCTTTTTGGGAGCTTCAACAACAACAACCATAACAAAAAGATCCCAACTTTCACAACAAGTGCTATCTGTGACTTCTCAGTTCTGACCGCATCTTCCATTTCCCAATTCTCTCCTCTCAGAAACCATGGGCTGTGGCTCCTCCACTCCGGGTACACACAATTCTTTTCAATTTTTGTTCAAATTCTCAATTTTCTAGGTTAATTTAGCTCGTCAGCTGAAAAGGGGATTTAGAAAGTTTGGATTTTTTCGAGTAATTTTGGGTTTGATTTTTAGGGTTGGGGAAATTCGTAGCGAATTATTTATTTTTTTTAGGTCTGATGAGGGGTTTGTGGATGAAATTGATTACAGGTAGGGATTCGAGGCAGTTTGGTCGAGACAATTCTGAGAATGGTGGAGGGCAGGATGCCAAGAATCTTCGTGTTAAGGTACTTTGTGGATAATGTTGTTGTTTTTTTTTCTCAAATGTTTGATCTTGTACTTTTGAATTCGTTTTTTATTAAGGTTTTGTTTTTGTTTACTTTGTGTTCAATTATTTAGCTGAACTTGATTATGATGATGCTGTTAATTGTTAAACCTCAGTAATGTTACTTATTGTTCGATTTTATAAGGTCCATGAACTAACCTTCAAATGTTGCTGAACACAGCTTGTTCTCTTAGGTGATTCTGGCGTTGGTAAAAGCTGTATTGTTCTACGGTTTGTTCGAGGTCAATTCGATCCAACATCTAAGGTATGATTATTGCTTACATTACTTCTCTAGACTAGTAGACTTAAGTAAGCGTTCCTAATAAATATGTTTATGTTTATATGGTGTTTGGTCAAATTCTAAATGCCTCTACACATTGTCTTTTAGATATGTTATGAAAATTACTCGATTATAGGATTCTTATCTCTTTTAGACTCTGTAATATAAGGTAACTGTTGGAGCATCTTTTTTGTCGCAAACGATAGCATTGCAAGACTCTACAACAGTTAAGTTTGAAATATGGGATACTGCTGGTCAAGAGAGGTAAATGCTTTTATCTTTCTAGTTTACACAATATATTATACAGACAATTTTGGACACTCAACTAATGTTATGTTTCTCATAATATCTCCCTTCTCCCCTTATTTCATCCAGAAATAAAATTTCACCGCTAATGATATGTATTTCAGGTATGCTGCGTTGGCACCCCTATATTATCGTGGTGCAGCAGTTGCAGTTGTTGTCTATGACATTACAAGCCCAGAGTCTTTCAGCAAAGCACAATACTGGGTTAAGGTAGTTAGTCAGTTATCTTATGGTTCTATATTGTAATTTCTTTTCTTGTTTAGTTATTAGGACAATAGGAATCACTGGCATTCCTCTCCCTTTGAACTATCCCTTTTAGAGTTTTAGGGTTGAGTTAGGCTTACAATTGTAAGGATATCTTTATGTCAGTTACATTCATTAGAATGGATAGCTTCAAGTTTCTACATTTTCTGTCAATTTGTTTCAGGATGTAAAGTATTGTTAATTTTGTAGGAGCTACAAAAGCATGGAAGCCCCGAAATAGTTCTTGCATTGGTTGGTAATAAAGCTGATCTTCATGAGAAGCGAGAGGTGGCTGTTCAGGTATTGCAACACTCCTCAATATATATCTACTTTTCATTAGAGACTTGTGTCTCATGTTTCCTCATAGAGTATACTTAATTGTTTCTGTGAAGGATGGCATTGACTATGCAGAGAAGAATGGGATGTTCTTTATAGAGACATCTGCAAAGACAGCAGACAACATAAATGAACTCTTTGAGGTACTTTGATGTTTGTTTCTTTCCAAGTTTTTAATTTTTAAAATTAGTTACGACTTTTAGATTTGACAAGGATGGGAATGAATGAACAATAGCGTAAATGTTATAATTATTAGGAATGTCCACGATCACATGTAAAGTTCAGTAAGTCGTTGATTGTTTTGAATGTGTATGAGTGATTGTTGTTTTATTCGAAGAGATTTGAGTATATATGGGCTTAACATAGTTATTATCTATGAAAAGCATTATACTGTTGTTTGGTCTATTTTGTTTACTCCACCGAGTGGGATAAGACTTGCTGGTAGTAGTAGTAGACTAGTAGTAGTAGTAGTAGTAGTGACCATTTGGATTTAACTGGATTTTAGAACTTCCTGCGATTTGGGAATTCACATATAAAATATGTATGATTACGGTTTTATTTGCATGTAAATCCTAATTGAATATAAAGTGCCAAAAATAAAAGGGTGATGCTTCAATACGGTTCATGCAAGATGAAGCTTAGTCTGTTTAGTGGTAAATTGCAAGAAGTTTGAGTCAAAACATGATCAAGTAGTAAGTATTGTTGGAAATTTGGAACACTATGATATTGACATGAAGGTATTTGGGATTTTTCCAAGGCTATTATGGTAGTAACTTTTCAGTCTTCACTTTGATATTTGGTCTCCTAGGACATAGTTGTTCATATCACTAGCAAGCTTCCTCACCATGCTCTTGCAGCCTGAAGATAGTTGTACCAAAATGATATATATGTATTGCACAAGCTAAAGATGAATAGATGATCTTAGGGGCAGGATTCCTGTCCCGTGAAACTTCCAAAGTTGAGTCTTTTCTGACGGTGGTGATATTTCAGTCAAGTACACCGATGTAGGGAGTTTAACCAGTAGAAGAAGTTTTAGAGCAGACCAAGTGAATTAAAGTGGCTTAGATCTGGATCACATTTTAATGCTATCCAGGATTGCTGCTTCTATAGGAGTTGAACGAACATGCTGGCATGCGTAAACTGCTGGGTGGAGCCTCCTCTGTGTGGAAAACTACAAAGCCTCTCTGCTCTATAGTTACTACTGGCCTTCTGATAATGCACTGAGGATAGTAAACAAAGATAATAGGTGTAGGCATGAATTCGAAGATGCTTCGCCCCCCTTCTTTTCCTTTTTTTCGTTGTGGGTTCATAAGCTATGATTGTCCTGCTATCCTTTTGGTGCTCATCACATGATCTGATTGATGGTGTTATGTTTGTCTTATATACAATGGGAATATGGGATTGACATGTGTTGTTAATTTTCATTTTTGTTTCTGGCCTGAGGATGTCTTATCCTCCTTTGTATTACTTTTTTTTTCCTTTTCTAATGATACTATTTTAGTTAAAAAAATATTAGTGCCTGCTTTTTTCTGACCTATATCATCCTTAAAGGCCCTGTTTGGTAATCATACTAGGATACAAAATACAGCATGTTGAGACAGTAGAGACAGAAAGTCTGTTCCTGTATTTTGGGTGGACAAAAATTACAGAGTTCATCTGTCCAAGGACGGAAATGTTGCCTATCTCCTTATCTATCCTCTCCTCTAACCATCTTTGTATCCTGAAATATCTTTGTAGTTATGTCCTAGAATAGTCTTCAAATGCAGCCTAAAAGATTGTTGGGAGGGACCTCAGAATTAGTGATTGCTGCCTTTATTCCGGTATGGCATTGGTTAGATATTAGTTGATTAAAGTCATTGAAGCAATTCATGAGTGTAGCCAACAATGTGAAGTCCAATATGCAAGAGATATTGAACATTTGATTCGATGGTCTCTGGTTCTCTGATTACCAGTGTATGGGGAAGGGAAGAATACTCGAAAGTTTAGGCGAACTAACATGGCTAAGATTAAATCCCAGGTTCAAGTAGTCTCCTTAGAGAGCTGGATAAATTCACTCATTATCTTCATCTTCACCCTCTAAAATATGCATTAGATTTCAGTACTTTTGACTCTTGGGGTATGTTGATAAATTTTTTTCAAGGATAACTGGATAAGCTCCATGTGAAGCCTATACTTGAATCTTGACCATAAAGAATCGTATAATTGGTAATACTTGAATGGAGCCATCACTATGCATGTCATGCATGCTATGTATTAATAGTTTCATAGTAAAATTCCTCTCAAGTAAATGTGTATGGACATTCCTATTATGCTTAAAGATTGATCACTTGTTCTTTTTTTTTTCATTTCTTTTTTCTTTTCTAAATTTTTATATACTACAGGAAATTGCGAAGAGACTGCCTCGCCCATCAGCTTCTTGATGTAAGCTAGGAGCAAGACTCTTATTCACTGAGAAATCTGCATTTTTCTTTGGATCCTTCAAAATTATAATGAATGAGGAATCTGATGTATATTGTGATCCCATGTGTTTCTGGTCTTTTATTGATATGTAGTGTCATACTCATATATAATGTACTCCATGCCATAAAATGATGCTTTAGGTGGTTGTAGAACAAGTCAAATGCATACTATGATGATTTTACGTAAGTCATTGGTCTTCTTTATGGATTGATATGCCTTGTTTCTGATTTGGTATCATCAAGGACACCACCATCTCAGTCACATGGTGCATTAGGTTGTTGCTGTTGTAGTAGACATGCTTTGTGAAACTCGCAAAATCAATGGTTATATTGAACTTATATTGAACTTGAATGCTCTTTTGTTTGTTGCACAAGTTTCAATTCAAGTGATTGGATCAAAGACTCCTCTAAAAGTTATTAATTACTTTTGAAAAAAAAGTAATATTTTAATCGCTCTTAAATTAATATAGTGGAATTCACAATCATTGAAGTTATAAATTCGAAGATGATTAAAATATTTTCTTTTTCTAGAGTGATTAATAACTTCAAAGTTTTTCCATGTATATTGACCTTATGTTTGGTCTATTTTACTATTTTCTCCCTTTTTTTTAAAAGAAAGAAAGAAAAAAGAAAAAAAGAAATATGTCATGGTCACTCTACAAGAATGTATCTATATATTATGTCATATGTTTTTTTTACTCCCACTTAAAAAATAAATAAAAAAAAATTATATTTTATGAAATAATTGAAAAAAAAAGACTTGAGATGATCTATTCCATCACAATACCATCATATTCTAAGTATATTTTTAAATTAAATTAAATTGATCTAAAATTTCAATAAAGTGACAATGATCAAATAAAAGAGAATGAATGAAGTACTTGCAAAACTTAATCCTTGAACGGTTGAGGTAGGAAGCTCCGACAAGCTAATTTATGTAAAAAAGAAATGTTATTTTAAATTTAATCGAGGATTAATTGATTAAATGTTTACTGGAAAAAAAACTAATAAATTAATGTTGCCACCCACCCTTCTATGTTCTAAGTCCTAGCTTGCATTTCTTTTACGCAAACAAGTTGGGTTGGATTGGATTATGGCCTTATGGGGGTGACTGTGCAAATGACCTATGACTGAGGACCATGTCAAACATAACTTGACAATTTTCTGCATCAGATTTTTGTTTTGTTTCTCTTTTTTTTTTTGTATCTTTGTATTTTTATTTTTCTATCATTGTTTAAATTTCTTTAAAAAAAAAAGGCTTGGATGAAGTGAATGGACGAACTACTACAAATAGTTGATTGCTTCATGCCATGTTGTCGGCATATAGATGGTATTTGCTTCCAAATTTCATTATTTTATTATTATTATTAAAAGTAATTTTATATTTTTGTAAATTATAGACATTAAATTCTTCATCTTTGACATTTTGAACTTCTAAAAGGTAAAGGTAAATAATTAGAAAATAATATTAATATTTGTTTTAATTAGAAAATAATTTCTCAAACAGAAATTCTATTAAAAAATTGAGTAACAAATTGGAATTAATTTTCTTTATTATTTATAGGATTTATAGGATTTTGCTAAAAAAAATCTAAAAAGAAAAAAAAAAAAAAAGAACTCACCTTGGTTAACAATTAGTTTTCTTTGTTCAAGTCATTTTCAATCCCATTTTTCTAATTTTCCAATTCCACCTAAATCTTCTCAAAATCTCACTTTTTTTTTTTTCTTCCCCAATTCAATTACAACATTATTCTCTTTCCTCCAAAAATTCCTACCTTTATCAAAGTGTCAACTTTCAACACAACAAAGCTGCTTCTTCTTCTTCTTCTTGGAATCAATAATTCACATCATCCATGGTGAATTCAGCTTTTGACTCTCTCTATACCTTTGATGATTGATTTCCACACTTCCCTCATCTGGGTATCCTCAATTGTCCTCCAGCCTTGAACCACCCTTCGGTTTTGTGGTCAAAGTTTGTAGCTTTGACATTTTTTCTTCTTCTAAGGGTGCCATAAAAAAAATGGGTGGTGGTGGGGGTGAGAAGAATTCCAAGGCCATGATGGTTGTGGCATGTTTGGCTGAGTCCATAAAGGAGATTTCAGGGCTTCCAGAGTGCAACAACGTTTGCAAGAGGATGTATGGGAATCTGGTTAGGAGGGTGAAGCTTTTGAGCCCTCTCTTTGAGGAATTGAAGGACAGTGATGATGGGTCCCTCCTCAGTGATGAACAAGTTGCAGCCTTTGAGTGTCTCAAGGTTGCATTGGATGAAGCTAAGACCCTTCTTAACTCTGTGAACCAAGGGAGTAAGCTTTATCAGGTATGTTATGTACTTATGTATGTATGTATGTATGTGATGTGTGGATTCAAGCTTGTTGTGAAGATCTCCCAATATAGGAAAGTTGAATTTTATGTGGGGCTGATTCCGTACATAGGTAAATGGTAAAGATGTGTTTTTTATTAGAAGTATGTGCGGGTTCACGTTTGTATTCTAATTTAATTTTCGTGGGATGTAAGGGTAAAATCTGTATTTAAGGACATCTGTACCGAATAACTTCTTTTTGTGTGTTGTTTGGTGTTTTGGCAATAGGAATATGACTCATAAGTTACCTCAGATTTGTTGGTCATCTGGTTTTCTTGAAGTGGGGGGAAAATCATGAGAAGTTGTATATTCTCTAATTTGTGTTTGCTGTAGAAGTCTAATTGTTACAGTTTTTGTTTAGTTTTAGTTTTAGTTATGTTTATGTAGTTAAGCCAAAGAATTGCTGGGATCATGCCTTATGTTTGGTAGAAAAATTGTCCACATATCATTTATAAGAAATTTGAGCATTCCTTCCCTTGCAAGTTAGCTTTTGCCATCAAATTAATGCCATTGCTTTTTGAGTAAACTGGTGATTAATAATGACAAGAGTCTATATTTTGTGCTTTGTTACCAGATGGTACATTCTAAGGAAAATCTCCTTTTGCTTCAATTCCATGTAATGTGTACTTACTAGTTCCTATATGTTCCTTGTGAGGCTTTAACTGTGGAAGCTTCTTACTTTGAGATGTGTACATTGCAATATTGCATTAATTCGCTGTTTCGGATTTCATTGTGAATGTTTTGTAACATCGATTTTAGAGTAGAGACGGATGACTTGTGAAGATGCCCTATCCTTTCTTAAGCTGTGGTTTTTCTTGTCTGAACATATTAGTTGAGCCGAGCTGTTATGTTAAATTGTTATCTGACTAATGCTTAAATTCACAGGCTTTGCAGAAGAATGATACAAGAGATAAGTTCCAACAAATAACTGAAAAAATTGAAGAGGCATTGTGTGGAATTTCCTACAACAAACTTGAGATATCAGAGGAAGTTCAAGAACAGGTACCATATAAAAAAAAAAACTTTGGTGATTTAAACTTCTTTGGAATTATGTTCTCGGAAAAGACAACGGGCAGCATCGGTTGGTAAATAGTTATGTTCTATGTTTTTTATGGTTGTTTTAATCTTTCTTTCAGATTGAACTGGTGCATGCTCAATTCAAAAGAGCCAAAACTCCTACAGAATTTGCAGATTTACAGCTAGACTTAGATATGGAAGTAGCACAGAAAGAAAAAGACCCTGATCCTGCTGTCCTCAAAAGACTTTCTGAGAAGTTGCATTTGAGGACTATAAATGATCTGAAGAAAGAGTCTGCTGAATTACACGAATTGGTTATCACAAGTGGCGGGGAACCGGGGGACTATTTTGAGACAATTACATCCCTTCTTAGGAAGATGAAGGACTGTGTGCTAACCGAAAATCCCGAGGTTGATAGCAACGAGGGTGAAAAAATGCCAATTAAGCACAGGTCTCCTGTGATCCCAGATGATTTTCGATGTCCTATATCTCTTGAACTGATGAAAGATCCTGTAATTGTCTCTACTGGTCAGGTATAGTGATTGTCTTTAGTATATAGCGGCTATGATGCTCTCTGCTAAGGGTACCGCCGATGATTATTCATGAACCTTTCCCTTTCTTTTGCAGACATATGAAAGATCATGCATTCAGAAATGGCTTGATGCTGGTCATAAAACCTGCCCCAAGACGCAGCAGACACTTCTGCATACTGCCCTTACCCCTAACTATGTTTTGAAGAGTCTGATCGCTTTATGGTGTGAAAGCAACGGTGTCGAGCTACCAAAGAAGCAGGGGAGCTGCAGAGCAAAGAAATCCGGAAGCAATCATTCGGATTGTGACAGAACTGCTATTAATGCGTTATTGGATAAACTAGCAAATGGTGATATTGAGCAGCAGAGAGCAGCCGCGGGTGAACTCCGGTTGCTGGCAAAAAGGAATGCAGATAACAGAGTGTGTATTGCCGAGGCAGGAGCAATACCACTTCTTGTGGAAT
>JASCZI010241659.1:237234-253909 GCA_036250425.1 Stylosanthes scabra
CAATTTCACTAGCATAATTTATTTTTCATCATGAATAACAGGAGGGAAGAGTAACGTTTCTCGTTTTTGTTGCCATGATAATCCAACATATTTCCAAACAACCAATTTCTACAACGTCTGGTAATTCTGAATCAAACATAAAAAATAAAAGATAGATGAGTTAAACAATAATATATATTCGAAGGTAGACAACATACTTTGACATTAAGGTAGTCAGATATGGCATCCAATATAAATCCTATTTCATCTTCATGTGGCTCTGGAAGATAAGTAATTTTAGCACTAGAATCTGTAGTTCCAGCAACTGTTCTTCCCAGCCAAGGCAGCATAAAAACAACACGTCCATCCTTAGTTTTAGGAACAATTAAGCCCATCCCCTCTGGAGAATAGTAATCAGGGAGTGTAATATGTACACCACTGCTGGGAGCAATCATTTCTTGTGCCTTTACGTTGGCCATTTTCCTTACACCATCACAAAATGGGCCAGCCGCATTCACAACAACTTTTGCATATGTCTCAAACTCTTCCCCTGCAGCATTAACAATTGAACATAAATATAAATAAATATCGAACTATTAAGTGACAATTTGATTATGATTTTAAAAAATAACTCACCAGACACCAGCAATATCCATACACCAACTTTATGCATAAAAATAACATCATAAAAAATATTCTAATGATATATTCCAAATTAGATTTGACAAATAACCAATCGGCAGGCACGGTGTTTATTGTTTATGGGAGTGAAGATGTAGGGGAGATTCAATCAACCATTGTTTCTTTCAAAATCCATAAATGCTTTGTCAGATTGTGTATAAGATTCAATGTCAGAGTCCCCTTCAAGGCTTCAACCAGTCAGATATATTATACTGAATGCGCTTATCAACTTACCAATTTTCCGATAAACAAAAGCAGCAGGTAAACAATGTAAACAATCAGTGCTTATTGCAACAGTTAGAAATAAAAGGATGTCTTACCAGTTAAATTGTTCCGGATTCGTGCACCAATTACCCGTTTTCCAGAATCATCCTTCAATAAGTCTACAACTTCCGCATGGTTCAGCACTGCTGCACCAGCTAAAGCAGCAGTGCAAGCCAATCCAACATTAAGGCGTGCATCATTCATCTGCCCATCATAATAAACAACTGTGCCCTTAAGGCTTCTATCTTCTCCCTCCCTTGCTAGAGTGGGAAAGAGTTCGGCAGACTGTTTTAGAGAATAATATCTTGATAGGTGTAATATTTGTCTTCCTGCGACCAAATCGTACACTTTCAGGCCTGCCCAGTAGTACACTACTTCAAACCAGCTAAAACATGGTGTCATGCATGGCAATGCATGGCATAGGTGGGGTGCATTTTCAATAACCTGTTTACGCTCCTCAAGTGCATGAAGCACTAACTTGAATTGTCCATAGTCAAGTTTTAAAAACGCTTTCTCCAAATAGCGGACACCTGATGGTTTGCAAGAAGTTGGAAATATAAGATTGGGTCAAGTGTTTAGAACATTTATAACCTTAAAAAAGACAGAAGAAGAAAAAGCAGAAAATCATTTTATAAAGCATTGCCTCAAAAGCATGTGGAATTCATAATTTTTCAATCAATCTAGCAACATTCACATATTATCTTCACTCAAGCAAGCATGCACAGGATTTCCTCCATGTTAAGTATCATTTTCAATTACTCTAAATCCAAGTAAATATATTATATATGACTGAATGGTGACAACAATAAGAGTAAAAAATCTATTAAAATTCCACTAGGTTTAAGCTGGGGGGCTAAAGGGAAAGAGATTAAGAATCTAGTAAAATAAACAAATAATACAAACAAAGTATAAACAACAAGCTCTCTAAAAAGCTTAGGGTGTTACATAGAGATTCATGCAAGTGATTCTATATCTAACAGCCCAATACATATGACATTTCCAACTATCCCAACTATTGAAATTCAGCACTTTTGTTGGTACACATGCTGAGACCAGTAGACCACATACATGATCGAAGAGGCTGTGCTACTATATCAACCACTAAATCTCCGAACGAAACTTAAGTCATTATGCAAATTTCATTCACAGTTTAGACAATGCAAAGAGAGATCTCTGGCCACAAGAAAGGCACACTATTGAATTAGAAATCATGACACCAGTGTGACAGTATCCAATATGGAATATGCTAGTATGCTAATCTCAAACAGAGGTTTTGTTTTTATCTTCACAACATACAATTTTTTTCCAATTCATCACCATGCACCAATCACTGAATAATACAATGATCATACGCATTACATAACATGTCAAAATGCAGAAAAATAAGACCACTGCCAAAACTCGACCAAAAATCAACCAAGACTTGAGATGAATCAAAGAGAAAAAAATGACCAATCCACAACTAAATTTTATAATTCAAACCACAGAAAAACGCATAGTTAAAATCAAATCATGAAATTAAAAGAGAAAACACCATTAACACAAAACCGAAGTGTGTATTATACCTCCATGGAGGAGCTTCGTGGATCGCGAAGAAGTTCCGGAAGCAAAGTCCTCCCGCTCCACCAGCCCGACACGGAGCCCACGGGTCACAGCGTCGAGACAGGTGCCGGCGCCGGTTGCGCCACCGCCGATGACTAGCACGTCGAGCGGACTCCCCTTTCCGGCAGCCATTAGCGCCGACTGCTGCGCCTCCCTCGACGGCACGACGGCGTCCGGGCCGTGTACGCGGTTCCGGATCGCGTCGACACGCGATCCTCCACCGTGGTCGCTGGCTGAGATCGCCGGTTCGTAGAGGATCACGGCGCCGCCGCACGCGGTTGCTATTGCCGCTCCAAAAGCGGTGCCAATCTTTCTCAGGCGAGTCATGGCAGTTACAACAGCAGCAGCAGCAATCGCCAAAGATAAGAAAAAAGAAAAATCAAATTAAATTAAATAAATAAAAAAAAGTGAGTTTTTTAATGTAATAATTAAATTAGAGTGAAAAATGAAAACGATGTTTTTGTGTGTGTTTTTTTCTTTTAAATGAAGAAGAAGAAGAAGGGTGTGATGTGAAGTGAACGTGATTATTGGTTGGCGAAGCGGTTAGAGTCACGTGTGAGTTTTCAAGTGCTGAAAAACGGGGTTATGGGTTTGTGTAATGTGTGGGTTACTCAAAAGTCAAAACATTGGAGCTATAATGCTTAGGGTCGTGACACGTGTAGATAATTGAAGCGGTTAGTGTTCTCTCTCTTGTTCTTTTTTGTGCTTCTACTTTAAAATAGGGAAATGTCAATCTCATTTTTTAAGATCTTAACTGTGGATTAAGTCAGAACTGACTGCTAATTGCTATTACTAGTTTGTAAGGTTTTTTTTTTTTTTTTTTTTTAAAAAAAATTATACAAGTTTCACAGTTGTATAACTGTCATGTAATTAGATGTGTATTATAACAAAACATATTACTTGTTGCCGCATAAAAACAAATATTTATATTATTTTAGCCTATGGTTGGAGGCAATAATAAGAACCCAATAGGGGATTATTCATATATTGATGATGTTGATGTTGCAATGGCATAACATGAACATAACTGAGTGATGATTTTATTATCTATTATACCTGATTCTCATTCTAATATTTAAATTCTTATTTTATACAAATTTTGTTAAATATCTCGTTAATATTTACTTATAAATATTCAAATGACATCATTCTTTTAAAAAAATGTTGGGATGCTACTCATAAACAATGACATAGCATCTGTAATGACAGGTAATTGCACCAAATATGTAGGATTAGAATGCAATTATCTGCATGAATGCTTGGCATAGCTAAATGTGACTCATCAAAGCAAAACATCATGATAAAATCTAACATGAGAAAGTAATGAAAATATGATAAGACAAGGACTAAATCTTATACATGGTAATTGGCATGTGTCGTTGTGATTCCTGGACCATCTTTTGGTGCATTAGATTAAAGAAAATACATATATGACTTCTGCAATATGAAACTTCTACATCAGAGGAATCAATTCCTATTGTGGATCATTATTTGCATATGAAACCACAAGCTGTGACTCCATGAAGTTACCTGTTTGTATCGTAATAAGAACCTAATTAGGTGCAACCTCAGGTTTTATGTTTATCTTTACTCTCAAGTTGGAAGCACTTATGCATCACTTTTCTTCATGATGTGAAATTAGCATACTATTTTGAAGGTTTTGTTCCAATTAATATATAAAAAAATGTAGAGATATTAGATTAAACTCTAAGCATGAAAATTACTCACCTATGTGTAGTTTTAGCTTTTAGGAACCACTTGCAAGTTGCAACTTCACCTGCTACATCGGTATCATATTTCTCAATCACTTGCAAAACACATCATGTTTATTCAAATAACATTTCACATCTTTATAATCAATAACTAATCAGAGAAATGTGATGCTAAAGAAAGAGTATATACAAGCTCTAACACATTCCGTCGTCACCTGCGCCCCGATTACTCTCAAGATTCCCAGCTCCTTGCAGCCACTCCTCTAGTTTAGCTTCCTTATTAGCTTTGAAGTCTTCATAGTTTTCTGATACTGACAATAACTTAGTGCCGTTAACATCACTAGCATCATTCTGTTCTTGCTGACATTCATCTTCAACTTGGCTTGACACAGGTAACTCGTCGGTTTCAGTTCCCTGTAGAGATGAATTAGTGCTAGCAGATGCGACTGTTAATGCAAAATCAGAGTACATATCTGGCTTCTCACCCTTGGAATCCACGGATTCCTTAGTATCAAGATTTGACCACCTGAGACTACTAGCCTTCTGTTTTGCTGAGCTGAAAACACTTGAAAGATAGTTACTCCGCTTTTCACTTCCCTCACCCCAAAGACTAGATCTTTCTGTGCGCGAACTTGATGGTGACTGACGAATTAAGCCTCTTTTTGGTTGTTTTGTTGTCATCGTAACCAGAGACTTCTTAATATCTCCAATCATTTCATCTGCTATGGAAAATCCACACTCTTTCATCGACCTAACAGTAGTGACAGAGTCCTCTAAATCTTCTGCGTGCAAATTTGTTTCATGAGACTTCTCGACAATGTTTCTTTTAGCTTCAATAACATTGGGGACTGCATTTTGAGCATGGTGTTGGATGTAGAAAAGCCCAACAGACGGTTCATTAGCCACGTACTTCATAATCTCTGCCACGCATTCACTTATCTCCACAAAACCGTCTACAGTAGAGAATTCATGCATTTTCCTGAAGGGAAATTTTAGTTCATCATTCACATAGTTAAGAGGAGAAAAAATAAAACTGTGGAAAACAAAAGAAAGCGACAAGTGACAAGCCCGGTCAACATTTGCAGATGTAGTAGGCAAATTTGTGGAACCACTAGATTGATGCATTTCAATTCATGCTAGGTTCATCCCAGATCCAAAAGAGTAATTTAGCAAATCAAAAGCTTCAAACATTGGATCCCATCTATATCTATATCAATATATAATATAATATAGATCTAATTTAGAGAAATAGCCATATCCATCTACATTTCATTTTACCACAAAAATAATAATCCAGAATTCATTGATTTTGTAAATGCATTAAGAAAAATCAAAACGACCAACAATGAAAAATAGAGTGAATAAACAAAATCCATCCAATGAACAGCATAGAAAACCCGTGTAATCAAATTCCCATAACCAATGCAAGAGATTAAACTGATTCAGTGAATTTCAATAAGCTAAGAAAAATAACAAAGCTATCTAACTTCAATCAGCACATCAGTTAGAGAAAGCATAAACCCTAACATGAATAAGGATTCATGAAAATAGAGCCCTATTATGAAAAGCTTGAGTAATCCAGCTGAAGGACATCGGAAAAGGGACCAGCTTGACTACCACTGGACCAACCTAATCCGGTGCGTGTGGAATGAAATGAACTCATCCAATTGAGCAAAATAGGTCATTGATTTTTCATCAAAATTTGTAGGGTAAGTTGTTGAAAAACGATTAAAAGGGGGGAAGGGGTGAGGAGAAGGAGGAATTAGAACGAACCGCGGGGAGTAGAGAGCAACGAAGATAAGACGGTGATGGGATCATGAAGCAGGAGCAGCAGAGGAAGAGAAGCTGGTGGTCGTGGTGGTACTCTCTTTCTCTCTCTCTCTGTGCAGTCCACGGAGGATGATGAGATAAGACGAGAGTGACAGAGACGCTACCGTCATCGCCGTCTTGATCATGCACTTTTCTCTATCTTTGTCTTAACTCGCCAAGGATTTTTATTATTATTATTATTATTAGAAATTAAAAACAAAAATTATACAAATATAAATATATAAAAAAATAAAAAACATTAATTCGAGTTACACCAAAATAGAACAACACCAATTAACTTAAAAAGGCAGTTTAAAAATAATCCAAAATACTCATTTTCACTTAATTTTACAATCTCCACCCTAAATGGCGAGTAAGTTCGACAAAAGATAAAAGGAAAAAAACATAGACATTCACAACTAAATAACATAATTTTCGAAAAGCAACTATTATTACGATATACATCAGTCCAATAAATAACACGAAAATAAAAACATACAAAACATACCATGAATTATATTGACATCAAACACTAGACAAACCAAACACTAAACATATCAAATACACGTTTTCACATAAGTGGAGTTAAATCGAAATTTAAAAATTCTTTAATTAATCAAATTAGGGTTAAGACATGACTTAATCATTTCGACATAATCTAGAGAATAAGTAAGAGTGTGAATAGCAAGGAGAGGATTTAATAAATTAGGTGATTACTTTATACCTCCTCATTCTTATTCATAAAATAAGTTAGTCACATCTCTCATTTAGAATAGCATCCTCTATTCAAGTTTTAAGTATCTCAATTGAATTTTTCTTTCACTCGAACTAAGTCTTATTGCACCTCCCTTTGGTCATAGCTCTTTTTTGCGCCTTGTTCTAATCGAGTTGTTATAACAGTTCTGCCTCGTCATTACAGATCTATTATTTTCACTTATGTTGTTATAACAGTTTTGTGATTGTCACATCCACCTATGCTTAGATATGTATTTATCACCATTTACATCATTGTTGCTACTTCATCTAAATTTTTCAATTTTATTATTTTTGCTTTCTTTGATCTTGTCGTTATTGTTGTCACCGATCTATACATTTTAGTTGCCATCGTGTAATCTAAGCAGTTATCAATTTATATATTTTTTTCTAGGCTGATTAGTTTTGATTTTATGATTTGCCTAGTCTATATTAGATTTTATATTTAGTTTTAATTTGGCCCAATTGTATTGGAGTTTTGTTGCTCAATAGACTAAATCACTAAACAACAAATCAATTTAATTATTTAAATTTTAATCTTTTATCTAAACCCTGAATAGATAATTTCTTATTAAAAACAAAAAAAATCATGTTTTCGGCTAAAGATATCATTTTTTGGTAAACTTTTTTTGCATTTTCCTATGCTATTAGATTGTAACTTAAGATATGTTACTAAAACTTAAAATATTTGGATTAAATTATAAAAAAATTATTAAAAAGAAAAAATGTATTTTTTTGGACATTTTAAAAAGTTTTTTAAATTAGATAAATGAGCCCATACATTTAATCTCTGGTTAAACGAATCAGGCCCATTTTAATTTTTAACAGGCCTATTATTTTTGTCAAGCCCATTTTTCTTCCATACCCGAGAGCCGAGAGAGCAACTTTCAAATTTTACAAACAGTGAACTCATTTTGAAAACTTTAAAAATGCCACGCGGCCTCATCCAATTGGACGTTATACCCACTCACTTCGCAGCACCGCGTGGGTGTCAAGTGTCAGCATTAACGTAAACCCCAAAATACCACCTCTGTCCCAACTCCCAAGTACCAAACACCAAAAAAAAAAAAACGTAAACTAAATCTAAATCCAAAAAAGAGAAAAAAAAAAAAGAAAAAAAGAAAAATAACCCGTCTTTCGCAGTTGTGTTTTTGAAGCGAAAGATAAAAAATCATTTCCACGCTCTTTCTCTGTTTTCTTTCCCTTTCATTTTCCCCCCCTCTCTCTCTCTTTCTCTCTCCACTCGCCGGCGCTACTCTCTATCTCTCTCTCTCTCTCTCTCTCCACACACACAACGCAACCAACACAAACAAAAAGCGCAACTCACTCTTTTCTCTCGCTCTCTGTAACAATTGCGTTGCTTCTTCTTTTTCTTATTTTCTTTTGGCGGAGATCGAATAGATAGGGTTGTGTAGCGGAGCGAGCGAACAATGTCGGAGGAAGAGAAGCTTCTCAAGGAGGCAAAGAAACTGCCATGGGAGGATCGACTATTCCACAAGAACTGGAAGGTTCGCAACGAGGCGAACATCGATTTGGCCTCGCTATGCGACTCCATCACCGATCCGAAGGACCCTCGCATCCGTGAATTCGGTGAGTATTCTCCGCCTGCTAGGTTTTTTTCCGCGACGTTCCGATCTCGAATTTCGCGGATCTGGATGCGTTTCCTTTTTCGGATGTTCGTTCTTATGCTGCATTTGTATATCGGATCTTGATGCGGTTGATTTTTCAAATTTGAATTTATTTTTGGATTTTTTTTTGTGTGTGTGTGGCAGGTCCGTTTTTTAGGAAGACTGTGGCGGATTCGAATGCGCCAGTGCAGGAGAAGGCGCTCGATGCCCTGATTGCTTACTTGCGAGCTGCTGATGCTGATGCCGGCAGGTGAATTTCCTCATAAATTTTTGTGTTGTTTTGTTTCTATGTTTCTGATTTTGCTCCATGGTTATCTTCATGGTTCTGTTTGATTTGAACGTGAATTTGAATTTGAAATTGGGGGGAATAGGTTTGGGAAGGAAGTTTGTGATGCCATTGTGGCCAAATGTCTCACTGGAAGACCGAAGACGGTGGAAAAGGCTCAGGCAGTGTTTATGCTCTGGGTGGAATTGGAGGCTGTCGATGCTTTTTTGGTATTCTTCTTTCCTATGATTGTTTTAGTTGCCTTTAATGAGGTGTCTTTTGTAGTTTGCTTGATATTCTGCATCACTGTTTCTGTCTTGCTGCCAACTGGTTAGTCATTGCTCAGTTTGTCTCAGTTGTTAGGTTTATAGTGTTTGTTTGGTGCATATTTACAATGCACACAGATAACAAAGCTTATTGCTGTTATTAAATGCCAAATTTTAGCCTATGTATTCCTTTCTTGTGTGTTTCACTCGTGGCAGATCTAGTTTAGTCGCATCTTAGTTTTGTCTGTTTGTGGGCTTTGGGCAAATTGGGTTTACGGTGGTTTTTTGGTACTGGAGATTCTTCTTAGGGAGGGGGCTAGTGAGTGTACTTATTGCCTCTCTGCATATTCATCCTATTTTACATCTGAAGAAAAATACAAAGAATAGGTTTTAGGCTTTTAGCAGACTACTGATTCTTTAAGTCTTGATGATGATTAGTTTTTCATGAAACTTTAATTTATTTGTAATGCATAATGAATTAATGATACAGCTTGAGGTCTTTTTATATGCAAAATTGTCAACTAATAATTAGTTTTTTAATGAGGCCATGCATTTTTCCCATCAGAAATTTATTTTTAGCATAGATGAACAAGAATTTTATTAGATTTTTAAAGGTGCACAATGAGGAGAAACTTTACTTAGTAACACAATGGAAACCCCACGAACTTCAGTAATATATATTGCTATTCTATTATTACTTATTATTACCCCATGAGCATGGTGTGCATTCACTTAACAAAAAGTCAGATTCTATTTATTTATTTTTATTTATTTATTTATTTTTTTGTGTGTGTGCTTCTGAGGTGATTCAGATTTTTTTTTTAACAGCTTTGCTAATAAAGTTTCTTTGTTTGTTGGTTCATAATATGTTTTACCTATTGAATATTGAATGTTGAACTCCTTCTGGGTGTTACACATAAATAGTTTTAAACCTACTACTATTCTCCTTTCCAGTTTCCTTTCTCAACTCTCCAAGCTTTTTCCTTTTGATAATTTTAGGATGCAATGG
This sequence comes from Stylosanthes scabra, assembly GCA_036250425.1. Classification (NCBI taxonomy): domain Eukaryota; kingdom Viridiplantae; phylum Streptophyta; class Magnoliopsida; order Fabales; family Fabaceae; genus Stylosanthes; species Stylosanthes scabra. Next base: position 247,203 of record JASCZI010241659.1, read on the forward strand.
AGAAGGCAATAAAGAACAAAGTTGCTAAAGCTGTGGTTCCCGCGATAGATGTTATGTTTCAAGCCTTAAGGTTTTGTTCTCTCCATTGCCAAATTTACAGTTGTTTAATTAATTTATTACACTGAATTATCAATTCTTCTTACTGCCAGTGAGTTTGGAGCAAAGATTGTGCCACCTAAAAGAATTTTGAAGATGCTTCCTGAACTCTTTGATCATTCCGATCAAAATGTTCGTGCATCCTCTAAAGGGTTGACTCTTGAGCTTTGTCGATGGATTGGTAAAGACCCTGTAAAATCAATTTTGTTTGAGAAAATGAGAGATACAATGGTATGTCAAATTTATTATTGTAGTTCTTTAACACCCCCCCTCCCCTCCCCCCCAAAAAAATAATTTCAAAATCTTATATATTCAAATTGTAATTGCACTTTTCCTTTTTCCCCTCCTTTCCGTAAAGAAAAAAGAGCTGGAAGCTGAGCTTATAAATGTTACGGGAACAGCAAAGCCATCCCGCAAAATAAGGTACATTTTCTTGTTTTGAATTCCTCCTTTTCGAGTATCATTGCAATGGCTGGATGTATTTGGTGCTCACTGGGCATGTGTCTATTACTCTAATTTGATGCAATACAGGACTCTATCTCTCTCTCTAACTAATTTTGAAATTTGAATTATGTTGATTGTAGCATTCCTTTTCTTTTGACTGATTTAAGTTTTATATTTTAAAAAGTTGTAAATTTCCTCTGTGTGTGTTCAAGATATATATATATATATTTAATTTTCTGTTGTGTTTAGACTGTTAAAAAGACATCTAAATGAGGGAAAAATTATGAAAATAGTTATATTCTTACCAGAAATTGGTAGGCACTTTATGCTTTTGAAGTGTATTTTATTAAAATATTTTCAAAGTAACATATCAATAATCTAAGAGAGAAAAATTTATAAATGATTTTAGAGTAACCAAAAGTAAGCGGAGAAAGAGTGTTAGAAGGATATATGTGTGAGTGAGTAGAAATTGTATTTGGTTTCCATATTGTTACTGCAAAAACTAACTTGAGAATTCCGATGACATGAACATGACTATTAGTAAGGTTTAGGTCAATAAAACGTGACCAAAAGGATGCTATAATAATGTTTTTATTGTAACTTGGTGGACTCTGTTGGAGGATGACTGATGAGGACTAAGTTCCAAAGGTTATATATATATTCAAGAGAATACTACCTATTCAAAGATGCTGAAAGTCTTCCATTAATACATAAATATTACATGATATTTAAGCTGATGCAAATCAGACAACTAATTAGGAACAACATCTCAAGGCTTGCAAGGTTTTCTACTTGCTGGTTTAAATATCTTCATTTCTCTTGATCCAAGTAGTTGTTATAATTCTAGGTGCTATCCGTTTTCATTTAACTTTCGTTTTTCTATGCTTTTGAAAGTCTTGCTTAGCCACATAGGGATTCCGATGAGAAGATGACATTGCTCATTGTTCAAGCAAGCTTTGTATGCCCAAAGCAACCAAACAGCCTGTAGCTATCATCAGCAAGATTTTATATCTACTGTAATACAGCTTAAAATAATTAGTTAATGCTGTATTTTAAATTCTCCAAGTTATCATTCAGTGCGTAGCTCTCAACTAATCCAAATGATAGGTGTCATGGAACACTGTTATAACATGTGCTGGAGTGTTTTGTAAATTTAAGTGTGTTAAACCAACAGTCAATGTAGCTAGTGCTTTTACAACTAATGTGAATATAATTCGATTTCTGGGTCTGACACCTTAATAATTGGCCACCATGTTTTAGATCCGAGCAAGACAAGGAGCCTGAACCAGAAACTGTGGCTGATGCTGTTGGTCCTGGCCCATCTGAAGAATCTGGGAATGATGATGGTATGTAGTTGATTTAGCTGGAGTTCACTTTATTTTTTGAGAACATGACTTGCCTTTCTTTGGTGGTGCTACCATCCCTAACTCATCAAACACTTCAAATAGCAGCTCCTCAAGAGATAGATGAATATGAGCTTGTTGATCCTGTTGACATATTGACTCCTTTGGAGAAGTCTGGATTCTGGGAAGGAGTGGTCAGTTTCCTTCCCCATCTCTCAGATTGTACTTAATTACTATTTCTAATACAGCTTTAGTTTATTGTTGGATGGCTTTGAACCGTTCTTTCATTTCCTTTTTGTATTATTAATCACCAGAAAGCTACCAAGTGGTCTGAGCGGAAGGATGCTGTGGCTGAGCTAACAAAGCTTGCATCAACTAAAAAGATTTCTCCTGGTGATTTTTCAGAAGTTTGTCGGACCTTAAAGAAGGTATTTTGTATGATGTGTGTTATGCAAATGAAACAGCTTGTCATTCTTTGAATCTTTTTCTAGCTCTATTTTAAATCAAATAGTGTGCTTGTCTCCTAGTTACTTGGGGTATATATCATGCTGATTATCATGTGATGCAAAGATATGGGATTTCTTATTGGAAAATACCCGAGGTCTCATTTTTCTTTATTGTTGGCTGAGGCTCTAGCATAAACATGATTAGGATCGGGTTCCATTTAGTGGAAGTCTAATGGATCAGGCATTTTTCATTTGATTTATTTATATTTAGATGTTTACCTACTCTAGAGTTTGTCTTGTTTCTGCATGCAATGTTGGTCAACTTATTTCTAAATATTACTATACACTATCATACCTTTTTGTTATATATTAATTTTACATTATAATTGTAATACTTTTCATACAATCCAAAAAAAATAGATTACTTTTAAAACCAATTTTCAGCTAAATCATCAAAACAAAAATGTTTCTGCTACACACATTAGATCATAAAATCTTTATAATATGGTTACTTCCTAATTTGTAGTGATACATTTTGTTCTGTTCTGGCCTTTGATGTTGGATCTTTTGTAGTTGTGAACTTCATTGGCATTGTATTTGTAGTTGCTTCTTCTTAGCTATTGTTTCGTGTGATATTTATTCTGTCAACTAAAATTAAACTAGTAACTTTTGCTTGCAGCTTATCACAGATGTAAATATTGCTGTTGCAGTTGAAGCCGTTCAGGCTCTTGGAAATCTTGCTCGTGGATTAAGGACCCACTTTTCTGCAAGTTCTCGTTTTGTGTTGCCTGTTTTACTTGTAAGTACCAGTGCACTTAATATGTGAAGGGGTTAACAACTGAATGTGATTTTTCGTAGGCTTTATATGTATTAATTGATTCTTCTATTGCATATTCTGTATTAATTTGTGATATGCCTCCATGTACTCAAGTTGTTGTATGTTTTGAAGCAATTTATTTAATTGATTTGGTTTAGAAAGCTAAATGTCTTGTGTATTTGAAATCCTTGTGCCAATAGTACCATTATGATTCTAGCTTTCATAGAAACAGAAATGTTTCAAAAAGTAAATAGTGAAGTGTGTTTCGGAGATCATTTACTGAACTCCAAAGTAAAGCTTACTTAATGCATTTCCTTCTTGAGTAGGAAAAATTAAAGGAGAAAAAGCCCACTATGACTGAGGCATTAAATCAGACTCTTCAAGCGATGCACAAAGCTGGATGCATAACCCTTGTTGATATTGTTGAAGGCAGGTTCCCCTCCATTTTCTTTGAATTAACTTTAACTTAGAATTGGATTTCTATGACTACTCTGTTTGTTCTATGAATATTTAGTGTTTATGATCCAAAAATATTGACATGAATATTGTATATACTGTTTGTTATTATTGAACAAAACATTTGATCTTTTTCCATGTACTATTTGTTTCTTCTGCTTCAGCAATCTTGGTGAAAAACCTTTTGTTACTCTTGCTTTATTGTGTTGTGAATTGACGAACTGTGATTCTCCCACGGATTTTTATTGGAGTTTAAAGGTTTTCTTTTTTGTAGGTTGATGCCTAATTAGTTGTATCATTTTTCTGTTAGTGCAGTACGTATGCTTTTGTTTGACTTTACTATATTCAACCTGTGCTGCAGATGTTAAAACAGCTACAAAAAATAAAGTCCCCCTTGTGCGATCATTGACTTTGACCTGGGTTACATTTTGTATAGAAACCAGTAACAAAAGTGTAATTACAAAGGTGCATAAGGATTATGTGCCCGTATGTATGGAGGTCAGTCTATATGCACCATTTAAAATTTTTTAACCTTGAAAAGTATTGTCTTCAATTCAGATGTGATGTATATTTCTATGTTGTCTGGACATGGTTTGGCACCTTTCATTGTCATGATTTATACTGGGTATTGGTAAAATAGTTTGACATCATGCTTTACTTGGGATAGGACCATATATAACTGCATCTATTGGAGTTTATTTCAACCCATCTGTTAAAAACACTTATTATAAAATGTTTGTCTACTACCATTTGTTTATACTGTTTTGGAAATACTAAGATCTGGATCTTGCAGAGCCTAAATGATGGTACTCCTGAAGTGAGGGATGCAGCCTTTTCAGCATTGGCAGCAATAGCAAAGGTGAACTTGTCACATTCAAATCTGCTTGTGGATTTGATTTTGTTTGATGTTTAGAACCTCATAATATTTATATTCTTTAGTCGGTTGGCATGAGACCTCTGGAGAGGTCACTGGAGAAACTTGATGATGTTAGGAGAAAGAAACTTTCAGAAATGATTTCAGGGTCTGAAGAAACTAGTGGTTCTGCATCAGGTTTGTAAATTTGGTGTTAGTTTGATTGATTTGCTTCCCAAGCCAATGTGTTGAAAAGGTATTCATCGTTTGTATATTTTTTGTTGACACTCTATGATCTTCCAGCCCCTGTACATGGTACACGAGGAAGTGCGTCATCTGCAGAGGTGAGTTCACTTTCTTACATATTACATTGATGAATGAATTGGTATGGAAATAGTGGAATAGGGTAAGTGAAGTGGAGTAGAGATTCCACTCCATTGTTTGATATTTAAAGATATGGTGGGGTGGAGCACCCTAGCCACATAGAAATGGTGGACTTTATGGTGGGGAGGGAGAGAATAAACTATGAAAGAAATTATGACAAACAAGTGAGGATTTCATCCCATTGGCCGAAATTGGAGGGCAAGAAAGATAGCTGTGTTGGAAATTTGGAATTGGATTGAATCCTTTCATTTTCTTTCATTCTATTCCATCCATCTTTTTCCTCCTTTTGAATCTATGGAATCTTCATTTTCCCCCTTCCTTTCTGTCACCCACTACAAATCCCAATACAGTCTTAATCTTCACTTCTATGACTGGCTTTTGCCCTTTATCATTTTTTTTTTTTTTTTTGTGATTGAATGGATATCGGTTTCCCTTTAGTATGAGGAAGGTTGTTAAATGTATTGTTTTGAGAGTTCAATTATTTAAGAAAAAGTGGATTGAGAATTCTCATCTTCCAAGTTTTTATTTTTTATTTTTTATTTTTTTTTTATTTTTATTTTTTTATCCAAAATATGTAATCTTATGGATAACATGATCTCAGTCTTTGTCATGACTATTCTTTTGTGAATAAGTGATAATACGGTCAGCGAAGGAATTTGAAAACTTGTAAGACTAGAAAACTAGTATCTTTTAAGTGTGAAGTAGAATCCAAATTGTTCAGAAATTTTTTGAGATTGGAAATTTATTTCTTTTGGCTGATCTGCTTACAGAACTCTGAAAGTACATTTGTTAAAAGGTCAGCAGCAAGTATGCTTAGTGGAAAAAGACCTGTTCAGGCAGCTGTAAGTTTGCATCTCTTGCTTGTAAATAATATTGTATCGTTAGTTTCTAGCCATCCAAGTGATATATTGAACATTTTCTCATCCCAGCCTGCCGCCAAGAAAGGGGGTGCTGCAAAGTCTGGTACAAACAAAAAGGCAGATGGTGTTGCACAACTGAAGGCAACAAAATCAATTGAACCACCTGAAGATGTTGAGGTAAATTATTCTGTTTGCTTCCAGCCTTTTGATTTGAGCCTGCCATCATATTTTGTAACAGGATTGCTGATGATTGTTTAAGCCATTTTTGTAAAAATTATGCAGCCTGCTGAGATGAGTCTTGAAGAGATTGAAACCCGAGTAGGTTCTCTTGTACAGCCAGATACCATCACTCAGTTAAAAAGTGCTGTTTGGAAAGAACGTCTTGAAGGTTTGTAATTGTTATCAGTTTTATGAGAATTGTATAAACAAGTCTGGGAAGAATTTGTTCCTTTGTTTTTTGAGGATTATGCAAATGTAGCAGCAGACTATGTACTGGCCTTTTTTTTTTTGGAGTGGAATGTTGAGAGCTTCCAACTGCATTTTTCAATGCTCATTTAACATGTCTATTTCATAATAACTTTGGTCTTTGAATGCAGGCTTTGCATATAATCTTGTTTGAATCTTTGTTAGTTTCTGATTAATGTTCTTGGGGATTTTTTCTAATTTGTATTTTGATGGATTCATTTTAGAATTTTTGTTTGTCATAAATGAACTTTTTTAATGCTTGCTCTGTTCTCTCGTTTAGGTAATTGAGGTTAATATAATTTGTGACACAAACTAGAAACATTAACATTAGTCAAATTTCTAGCCCCACTGATTTATCTATGTTGCTTTTTGAGCATACTTTATAAGGTTGCTGAAGTAAGATTTTTGCAGCTATTTCTTCATTGAAAGAGCAAGTAGAAGGCTTACAGGATCTTGAGCAATCAGCTGAAATTTTGATCCGTTTACTCTGTGCTTTGCCTGGATGGGGTGAGAAAAATGTTCAGGTTAGTTGTATTTTCTTAA
>JASCZI010241659.1:272425-289347 GCA_036250425.1 Stylosanthes scabra
GAATAACAACCCATCAACCCTGAAGAATGAAGAAAATACAAAATGACTTGAAGCTAAAGATCCTCATCATCATCATCAAGAACTCCTTCCCTCTCTAAACATATCATGATCAGCAAGTGAAGTGAGAAAACCTACAAGGGAGGTTAGAAAGGCTTTACACAGTTTGTTTTTTCTTAGTTTGTCAATCATGTATCTAAGAAGTTGCCATCAATCTAGTCAAAGAAGCCTTCCTCATCAAGCCAAACATCAACCAAGAAATCTACCATCTCCTGCATTAGCCACACCAAGTCAATTGCATCAGTACATGGGAGAGGACAATTGAATCATTCCTTAGATTTACAAAACCATGCTGAATGGTTTAAAATAGTGTAAGAGGCTAATGTTAATGTAGCATCAAAACAGTGAGAGTGTAACATCTCTTTTCTTCAGTATATTCTCATTCACTGAAGCTTCAATTATGGAACTCTCTCTGTCTCTTCCGTATACGAACAGTGGAAAACAAACTCGCAAATGATAGGATATATTCCTTTGCACCATTAAATTAATAATTATACATTTTATAAGTATTAAAGGAAAAATCGAAACATTTTAAACTTTAAGAGCAACATTGAAACTCTGGGCAAACATTGGGGACATTTAGTATACTTTTCCCAAATCATTTTGACATGTATATAACTACATAAATACACATTTTCATGCTTTGCCTAGATTCTTACAGGTAAAGGTATCGGCTCTGAAAAAGGTTCGTTAGTGGAAAGTAGCTCTTCGTATGATGTCGACCAACTGCAATGAAGATATTTAAAATAATTCAAAAGTTGTTACAATAAGCTACACCAAAGAATGCCAAAACTCTTCAAAATAAAAACTTTGATAATATCTATGATAAGAACGGTTGATCCAATTGTTAAAAGACAAAAAAATGGAGCATACCTAATAACTGGTTCCTTATCTATTCTTGGTTGATTTTGAGACTTATCACCAACCCACTTCCTTCTATTCTCATGCCAAGCAATTGCAGCTGCATAATATATCCATCGAAAGTAGGTTTTAAGCAACAACTTTATAGGAATTCAAATATACACAGAAAAATATGACAAAGCTCCCATATTTGAACAATATTCTGTCTGACTTACATAATGTTGGGGAGGAACACAGAGAGACTTACACAAAATCGAGTAAATGAGAAACCATAACAGCGGAATGGACGCCACATCTTCACCATATTAAGGTAATGGGTCTATGGGTCCTCCATAACTGATGTGGGACTCACTTGAAATCCAATAGCTAAAGAGAAATTTAACCAATTAAGTGCAAGGTTGTTCTTATTGCAATGACAAACTTACCATGATTAATGAAAGTGGAAGATTGCTTCCCATTGGAATGAGAACTTAAGCTGGCCTTATCACCGGATCGCTTTGCTTCATCTGCAGATTTAGAATGCTTCAAGATTTGTTTCCCATTGGAATGGGAACTTTCAATGCAGACCTCCATCACATCCAAATGGAACAACCATTCCCCACAATAATTATACAATAAATACACTAATAACTGCTTCCTTGTAAAGACTATAAGTACCTCCAAGTTTCCTTACAGTTATTGCCGTGCGAATGTCACAGGATCTGGAAAAGACTTTTCCACCCCGCTTCTGCATAAAAACAGAAATGGTAAACTAAGAGTAAAGCACCAATCGTAAAGTAAAATGAACAATTAATTTCACCAACTAATCTCACCAACATTCACTAGTATATTCATTCAAATGTCAGCAAATTGTGTGGTATGATTTTCAGTTGTCTAAAGATTATGATCACAACCTTAGTATTATCGAATCTGTCAGCGACACAACCTATGTATGACAAGTTTTTAACAAGTTAACATGGACAAGACTTCCCCATGTACCTACTATGTGTTCAAGTTTGAGGTCTAGCAAGCTCGTTTTAAACTAAAATGAAGCATATCCCAATGAGAAATCCTTGTTGCTAAAGCATTCTAATCAATCTGAATCTAACGATTGAAGATGTCCTATTAATTTGAATCCTAGAAAATGAATGAAATCTCATTCATTGATCGATATTTCAATACAAGAAATATAAATGATAAACAAGGGACTTCTCAACCTGCTTCTCTTCCAGATCTGAGATGAAACTCATAGTGAAGAACACATAAACATTACTCTTTAAGACCCCAAATCTTCCTCACTTGAATTAACTACCCAACATTGTTCATATATATGAAAGGGGAAAGAACTTAAACCTATCAAAAAACCCTTGTTCAGGCTAATATCTCCTACTGATAAATCAATATACAGTATTACAAAGTTCAAGAATTGTGTTGGTTTCAAATGTATAATCAAGGATAAGACATCTTCATCAAGAATACAATAAGAACCAACGGACATGAACAAAAAGAACATAAAAACAAAGCACAAATAACAACAAAATCAAGAGAATCCCAATAATTCCAAGTAAGAGAGAAAACAAAACAAAACCAAACACAACAACATTTCCTCATCAATGAACAACAATGCATCCAGCAAAACAAGTGCAAAATCACAAACCCAATTGAGATCTGAACCCAAAATCACAATTTTTTCTGATATCTACATTACAATAAATACATTAAGACAAAGAATGAAGAAGGAAGAATACCTTATGGTGCTTTAGCTCACGGTAGCCGGAGATAGCTGAAAAAAGAGATCAATCGAAGGAGAAACCGTAGCAGAGAACTCAAAGTTTCGACTTTGGAAAATGGGTATGAATTAAAACAATCATCCACCTTCAAGAACCAACAAAAGGTGTCATTTTCTTGAATTTCTTGGGGTTTTGGTTTTTGACATGCGCCTGTGGCGAGTCGTTACTTTGTCTTAGAAATTTTAAAAATAAAAAAGATAATTATATTTATGGAAATTAATTATTGTGAGGATAAAATAATTTAATTTAATTGGAAATTGAATTAGAATCATTTTGGATTTGGTTGATTGTTGTTGTTATTGGGTGTAACTTGTCAAATGTGTGATGTTACTTTGACTAGAATACCCGCCACCAACTAACCTTCAATAGAGAAACTTGGATAAGGTTATAGAAGATACTCAAGGGTCTTTTGGTCCTTTTGACTTTTGTGGTCCAAATGAAGCAACATATTCAATTTTCAACTTGTGAGAGCCACACATTTTGTTTCCTTCTCCTACTTGTATTACTCATAAATATCACTTTTTCTTTCTTTCTTTCTTTTCTTTTTCCTTTCCACTTTATAAGTTAATACATTGAAAAAAGTTTAATTTTTTAATTAAAAGATGGAAAAATATGCATGTCAACCAACAAATCTTTTTAAAATCATACAATAGAAACAGGTAAAGCTAGCCATCTATTTAGGAGAAATAGTAAAAATGATGAATTCAAGTTTTTGGTAGAAAATTTGGTTGCTTTGGATTAGGATATACAAGAATATAGGATCTCACAGAAGTGTTGTTATATTTCACATGTGAAATTTAAGCATGGGTCAACTTTGTCTGCTAAGAGAATGCCATTTTTGTTGTCGGTGGTAGATCTGAATAGGTTCTTACTGCATATAACCTTATATGATTAATGCATTATTTCATCCAACTTGCAGGACCTTGGATTATTGGAACACTTTAAGAATCTTTGCTTTTATATAAAGGTTATTATGAAAAGAAAAACCAGTCACACTTGCTACCATTGATATAGAATCTTATTTCCAGTAGAATAACATGACACAAACAGAAGAGGAAATTCAACTAACTACTACACCCACAAGACATGCAAACCTAACTTACAATAATGCTAATTAACATATTGTACCAAAGATCTTTTACTAAATCAGATCAACAATACTTGACATGTGAATATACTGAATATATAGAGAAGATTGGACATAGTGATAGTGGATGATTCTTTTGACTTAGTTATGATTATGTAGTGTTCTGCTGCTAATGGGACACCATTGCAGTAGAAACCAATGTGTTGACTCCACACATGTTATAGCCTCTGCAAAGCTTGAAATAGCCATGTTCTCCCCAACGCCCTCCCCATGAATTCTTGATTATCCAATATGGTTTGTTTCCCAATCTCAGGATAGAGAATCCTTTTGTACCATAGCCAACTAGTAACACACCATGGTTGAGCTTTTTCCCACATATATAAGGGCATGACACTCCCCCTATGTAAGTTTGCATGTAAATTGCATTCACTCCAACTGCAAGAGGGCCTTGTTTGACTAAATATGCTGCAATTTGATCCTCATCTGCAGGGATATTGGTGAAATTTGATACTCTAACTGCTATTTTGTTTTTGTCAAACTTACATTCACCTCTATTTGCAGTATAAGGGTATGTTGCTTCCTCTTCCACCCCACCAGCCTCCATCAAATAGTTATAGGCATTTGTCATAAGACCACCATAACAACCATTGTCACAAGCTTCCTTATCTTTTATGTCACACTTTATGAAACACAAGAAGAATAAATTAGAACAGAAAAACTAATCTTTGATGAGATACATGGGAAATCATAATTCATAATGCTTACTTTATTGTCGCAGTCTACAAGCTGTTGTTCACTAAGATTAAGGAGCTTGCCAGTTGCAAGAAAATGAGCTCCTTCAAGAACTCCTATAGTGCTGAAAGCCCAACAAGCTCCACACATGCCCTGTTTCAATTTTGTTAAAATACTTTTCATTAAGAATCAAATTGTCATCTTCATATAAAAGAGTAGAGATTCACGTCCAGATATCTTCGTATAAAGTTGATAATTAACAATTATTGGATGATCTGACATTTATGACAAAATTGTCGTCTAAGTCTAATAATTTTTAACTATTAATTTCACGTAAAGTCATATGTATATGACTTTTCAGCTTTAGAATACACATACATTTTTAGAATATACATGCTCTGAGTCCGAGATAGAAAAATCAAAATTTTATGTGAAATTCGAGATTCTATGTGAAATGAAAAGGTAAATTAAAAACATAAAATCATAAATTTCTGACTTGGTATTATAAAGTAAGTTAGCTCATTTAAAAATTAAATCTTAAATTGAGATTCTAGCTGCCATGCCTGAGTCTTAACTTCAGTAACCGCCCCTTTGTCTCTCCAATCAAAATTCCCCGGCAAACTTTCCGCCTTCAATGGCGGTGCAGGAAATTCATTACTAGAAGACACCAACAGACCATGAGCTCGAGTGTAGAACTTCTGGAACTCCTCCGGTGTGAGATCTGAGAACTGTGTGACACCGTGAATGGCTGAGGGATCAAGAATCTGGTGTTTTAAGGCCATGATGATGTTGTCAGCGAAGATCCCAAGGCGGCGGAGGTACTCTTCTCTGGTGGTGTAGTTCTTGCCATAGCTCTCCATGAAGGCCTTGAACTTGTTCTCCGTTGAGAGAAGGTGGTTGTCCTTGTGCTTCAGCTTTGTCTCTATTTCCTCAACTGTCATCGCTGATGGTGATGATGAGAGAAGAACCACCATGATTAGAGCAAAGAAGAGGAAGAGAGGGAAGCGTGTGAGAAAAGGCCATGATAGCTTTGTGAAGAACATGTTTAGTGTTGTTGTGTTCTCCAACTGGGTTTCAATAGGTGGTTTTATGCATGCGATGTAAGAGGTTGATCATTCGGTAGCAGAACTAGTTCAAAACGGTTTTAGAAAAATATATTAGAGAAAAGCTCGAATCCAAAATTTTTGTTAAAAAAAGGGGTAAGTGTCATTTCACTTTTGTTAAACAATAAATTGACATCCATATAAAATATAATTATTGATATATTAATCACTTTTCATTTTTTATAATGTCGTATTTTAAAAAATTAGTGATTATTAAAAGAGGCATAGATAACATTATTCTTTTTAAAATTTTAGTAGTTAGCTCACTAATGGTAAATGTTGGGGTTTGAATTTAGTCTTATGCGGTTATGCATCCAACAATTAAATAATTAACCACAAAATGTTTAAATGATGATGAATTAGTCTTTAATACTGTGAAAAAAAAAGTAACCACATAAGGAATTTTTTTTAATTTATATGAATTAAAATTGAATTTTATATCTTTTATTTACAAAATTTAAATTCAGGGATACAAATAACAAGGTTGATGAAATACAGGCAAAGGTGGCAACGTGCCACTACGCCAGGATTAATACTTTACATGCAATGCAACACGTGGGTTCGAAATTGCATGCTCTTCTTGTTGACTTTAACGGTGTTAGTTACATTTTTTTTTTGGGGGCTTAACGGTGTTAGTTACATGTTGACCCAAGCCCACTAATATTTTTGGATAGTAAGTTACAAATCATATATGATTTTGGGCCAATTTCAAGACAAAAGCTGTAATAGGACGAAACCTTGGCAATTGGATTAAAAAAAAATCAGGTTACTTATGTGAAAACAGTTTTGCATGCAATGACTCAAAATCTTTTTAAGTAATAATAGGAAAAAATGTTAGAGAAAATTTGGTTAAGAAAAACTAAAAGTTTAATTAAATAAACGGAATAAATATATTAAAATGATTAATAAGTTCCTAATAAAAATCAATTAAAAAATAATTAAGGTGATCTAAATATTACAATTAGATCATTATATATGCCGTTGATTTTATTTATAACACTACCGCTTTCTTATTATTATTGGAGGAGTGATTCAATTTTTTTTTTTTTCATTTGAATTAAAAAAACTATTTGCTTTTAAAATAGGCGATTATATATAGACCATATTGAAATTTTCAATTCGTGCAAAATTTATCAAAGTGGTTGCTTTGTTTATTAATTTTCTTCATGTCTGTTTCCTCTAATACGAATTATTTTTGCCAATATTATTGTATTTGTACAGACAAATTTAACATGATCTAAGGAAGAAACTATAATATAAAATCTATTAGGTTGTCCTTCTTAATTTTCTAAAATTTATTTTAGCTATGAAGCTATCAAGATATAAAATTATTCTTTTGTATCAGATTTTTTTTTTAGTTTTCAAATATAAACAATATTTAATTATACAACAACTTCTTAGTTTTCAGCCCCTCTATGAGATTTAAATAATTAAATAATTTTCTAGATCTATATATCCCAACTTAATTAATGATCCTTAAAACATAACTAGTGAGAGAGTAGACAGAGTTTTAGATTAAATAATTATGGCATGAGAAGGAAGGAAATAATAATGATTTTTTTTATTATTCTGCATCGGCAAAGAGACACACTTTGAAAATTACAATAATCAAACACTTATGACGAGATCTACGTTGGACAGAGGATTCTTGTATGTATGCCTTGTTGTCCCCTTCAATGTTCATGACATTATTCTTTTTCCACACTTTCCGCGTATAGATCCTACAAACATGCGCATTACATTAATAATGATATAACTTAATATGCATACTTAAAACAAGTCATTATATATTCGTATAGTAACTGATTTTTAAATATATATATACATAAACAATGCTAAGTAGCCAATAAAAATTCAACCAACATTAATCAATAATTTGAATTAGATGTTCTATTTATTTAAATTTCAGATGTTCTTTTTCTAGGTTTCGGATGTTATGTTTCTAAAGTTGACTATAGTTGCTTTAGGTTTCGGATGTTTTATGACTTTTATCGTGAATGTTCTATAAATAATAGTTATGGATGTTCTCTTTTTTGTTGACTGATTTGTTGGTTTAAAAATTATTAATTACGTATACTTTCTCATATACATAACATAATAGTTTAGCTTGAATTTTGGTTTCTAATTAGGATGATAACACCAATATTATTAGTGAACAATTTTTTTTTTTAAAGAAAAATCATGTGCTATGAGATCAATTACGTACCATATAAGGTTGATAAATGCATGCAAAGTATTATCTAGTAGTGAGGTGGAGGAGGTGATTTGTAGTAGTAGTGTGGTGGAGGTGGAGAATGAACTGGAGGAGGAGGAGATTGATACTTATAAGGCTTCTTGTATGGTGGTGGGGGAGAGTGATAGGCGGGGTGGGGAACGTGGTGAGGAGGGTAGGTGTGGTGAACTGGTGGTGGAGGGGAGTGGTAAACTGGGTGAGGGTGGGGGTGTGGGTGGGGATGAGGGTACTTGTGCGCCGGCGGCGGGGGAGAGGGATACTTATAGGCCTTCTTGTGTGGTGGTGGTGGAGAGTGGTGCACTGGGTGAGGGTGGGGATATGGTGTGTGAACTGGTGTAGGAGGCGAGTGATAGACCGGATGAGGGCGAGGGTGAGGGTGCGGGTGTGGATGAGGGTGTTTGTGAACCGGTGGTGGTGGTGATGGGTACTTATAGGGCTTTTTTGGTGGTGGAGGTGGAGATGAGTAGTGGTATGGTGCCTTTGGAGGAGGTGGCGAGTGAACTGGTGGCGGTGGAGACGGATACTTGTAGGGTTTCTTTGGTGGTGGTGGTGGGGATTTATAGTGATAAGGTGGCGGAGGTGGCGAATGAACTGGTGGTGGTGGGGAAGCGTAGTGGTAAGGCTTCTTAGGTGGTGGAGGGGAGGAGTATGAGTATTTGTTGGCTGAGGTTTCATATGGCAAACTCAAAAAGAGTATTGCCAATGCAATAGTGAGACAAGAGGCTAATTGGGACCCCATTTTTCACTTCAAAATGGATTTTGGGTATGCTCTTCTAAAGCTAATGCAACCCCTTTTATAGATTTTTTCTACCACCAACAACCAATAATTTTATTACTTTTCATTCACACTTCTAGCTAGATAGTCACCTTCTTGGAACCATGTTATATATTCCTTCTCATAATTAATTTTCATATTTTGTATATATACGACAATAACCTACATGTTACTATATGTGACTTTACAACATTTTCTAACTATATTTTAATTCAAGTGAAAATTTTAGAAGTGAGGACTACTACTACTTATGTAAAAACAAAATTTGAATCTATTTTAGTGGCAGTTTCAAAATCGTTGCAAATTCCTCTACATTATTAAGTGATGAATGACTACTTAATTATTTGTTTCATAAACTTCATGTGTTGCTATTTAATTTGTTGAGCATAAATTATATGAAAAATAAATTCAAATGACAATTCATGCACCTAATTAAGTAATTAACATGAACATGGCTTCTTACTCGAGTTAGATCTGCTGAACTGTATTCATGCCAAATTAAAAACATTATTAAAGTTGTATATATCATACTTATATATATGATAATAGTTAATACTTGTTTGAATTAATACCTTCACTAGCTCAATTGATTTAAAGCCTTAGAAAAATAATTAGTATAATATAAATAATGATAAATTCTCTATGACCACCGAAATTAATTTATTATAACCAGCAAATATATTTACATATAGTAAGTCTAAAAATATGGGTATAAAATATGTATAACATGAGTGCAATATTTAAAAAAATATGTGTGTAAAATATAATAAGTATGAGCTTAAAATGAGAAAAATGAATGTGTAAACTACTTAAATTATGAGTGCAAAATATATGCTGGTTATATGCTGGTCAAAAATTAATAAATTTTGTTGGACATGTAGTGTTTCTCATAAATAATTAATGAAGAAATATTATTGCCCCAGGATATCTCAAAGGCGCGCGCGTGTGATTTAGACGATGCCAGTAATAATAATAGAAAATTATTCGATACAGATTTAAATTTATGCAAAAATAAAAAAATTTTTTACATTTTATACCTTACATCTCAAAAAAATTAAAATATATATAAATATGGACCCACACATTCTTCTAATAAAATCTACATCTTTAGCATTTACATCTGTACCGTATAAGCCACCATAATAATATGTCAATTTTATATCTTTCTCTTACAATTAAATATATTTTATAGTTCTGAGAAACTAGCTTGCCACATGCCTGGCTAAGTTGTTTAATCAAGAATTCGTTTATAAATTAAGGAAGCAATAATGCAGTAAAAAAGAACTCTGAAAATTGCAACATTCACATGTGGTTAAAGCGATTATTGTAATTAAGAATAATAATATTCTTGAAAATGTTACTATAACTAAATTATGTTCGAAAGTCTCACTTGTTCCATAAGTTGTTTACAAAATTAATAAAAAAAATTAAATTGGGCTAAAATTTCAAATAGGTCTAAGATTTAATAATATACCAATAAATGTGTTCATATATTTAATAAAATAAATTTTACAAGTAACCGGTAAATAATTAATGAAGTTCTTAAGTAAAGATTTAGATTTCAAACCTCACTTTTAAGTAAATGACATATATAAGTGTAAGATATACTTTTGTCTCTAATGTATGTTTTAGAAAGAAAATTAAAACTTTTAAATATTAAATTTAATTTATTTTAATTTTTTAATGTTTTCGATAAAGTTAAATTTTATCCCTAGCATTAAAGCTTTTACTATTCACATATAGTCAATATTTTCTTTTTCCAATTTTATCATTTCCTTTGAATCCACCGCCACCCTCTCAACATCATCATCATCACAAAGATCATGTAACATACAAATAATAATAATAATAATAAGAAACATTTGATACGTAATAAACGGAATTGTAGTCATACTGGTATTCCCAACACTACCTACCATGCATACCTAAAAGAAAATTTGAAAATTTTATTTTGGGAATAATATACATACATACATGTTGCCTCTATCTCTTGAACACACTGAATATTAATTTAATAATAATCAAGTTGCTGTGTCATTTCTATATATATAAGAGTTATCTAGCATTAACGTAAGTATAAAAAATATATGTTTTATTATAAATATACGCAGGTTTATATTTATATTTTATTTTAATATTTATAAGATATAAAAAATAAAATTTATATTATAAAATAATTTTCTAAATTTATATCAATTTATATTTACAACGAATAACTTCTTATTTTATTCGGTCAGCATGCAATTTGGAATTATGTGCCGTGATAATATTTATGTATAACTTTTTTACATGCAATATAGGGTATTGAAACCAGGGATAATAATGTAGATGATATTCCTTTTTGGATATTAAACATTACTATAAATATTTTTACCATTATTATTATTAATTAAATATGAAAACCTTACAGATAGAATACAATAATATATAGTGACGAAACTTATTCCCGCCACGAAAGAGGGAATAGTTATTGTAAACAGAAGCTTTGAAAATTACAAAGTCATGTAAGGCAACTACTACTACTGCTGCTGCAAAGTGCATTGAGGGTAGCAATGCAATGCCTTACAACTGTCTAATACAAACAAGATTACAATAATTAAATTAAAGATTTAAACGAGCTTCTCCACAAAAATATAATAATATCACTTGTAACGAAATTATGTGACAATGCAACTAGTTTTTTTTTTTTTTCTTTTCCTCTTATTCTTCTCTCTATGCATTGGAAAAGTGCTCCATCACCTTCGTTCATGTCCTTCTTTTATCAAACACTTTCCGCATATTAGATCCTACAAAAAAGAATACAAAGATGTGGTTTTTCAGTGCATGATCGATGATGATACATTAGGTACAATATATTTGGCTATCGAGTATATATATGAAAAAAACATATAATTAGTTATATATTTTTTTATTTTCTCAATAGAAAAAAAATATAGTTATTAGTTATATATTGACTAAAAAACTATTAATCATTTAGTTTTTTTCATAATATAAATTTGAGTTAGGTAAGAAAAATTTTATTATTACCATTTGGTGTGAAGGGTAATGTATCTAGTAGTGGTGAGGTGGAGGGGGTGATTTGTAGTAGTAGTGTGGTGGAGGTGGAGAATGGACTGGAGGAGGAGGAGATTGATACTTATAAGGCTTCTTGTATGGTGGTGGGGGAGAGTGATAGATGGGGTGGGGAACGTGGTGAGGAGGGTAGGTGTGGTGAACTGGTGGTGGAGGCGAGTGGTAAACAGGGTGAGGTTTGTGCACCGGTGGTGGTGGAGATGGGTACTTGTAGGGCTTCTTATGTGGTGGTGGAGGAGAGTGGTGCACTGGGTAAGGATGGGGGTGGGGCTTGTGAACTGGTGGAGGAGGCGAGTGATAGATTGGGTGGGGGTGAGGGTAGGGTTTGTGCACTGGGGGTGGTGGAGAGTGGTAGATAGGGTGGGGATGGGGGTAGGGCTTGTGAACTGGTGGAGGAGGTGAGTGGTAAATTGGGTGAGGGTGAGGGTAGGGTTTGTGCACTGGCGGCGGTGGAGAGTGGTGGACAGGGTGGGGATGCGGGTAGGGTTTGTGAACTGGTGGAGGAGGAGAGTGATAGACGGGGTGAGGGTGGGGGTAGGGTTTGTGCACTGGTGGTGGAGGAGAAGGGTATTTATAGGGCTTCTTTGGAGGCGGTGGTGGTGATGGATAATGATAAGGAGGAGGTGGTGGCGAGTGAACTGGTGGTGGTGGAGATGGGTAGTGGTAAGGTGCATGGTGTGGTGGTGGAGGAGAGGGATATGAGTATTTAGCTGAGATTTCACATGGCAAAGCTAAAAGGATTATGGCTAATGCAAAAGTGAGAGAAGACACTCCTAGAGACCCCATTTTTTTGTTTTCCCTATGGGTTATGATCTTACAAAGCTAGTGCCTCCCCCATTTTATAGCCTACTTTCTTTACCATTTTTACTTTAACTAATAATCAACTTGGTAATAAGGTTTACTTTTTAGTTTTTAGTTTTTACACTTAGATTGGCAACTCACCTTCTTGGAAGCATGAGATGATATAAAAGGCTATTTTTTTTTATTTTGAAATTAAATTGGTTTTTGACTTCTATAACAATAATGCAACCCATGAGTGTTTTGGAAGGCTAATTATTGATTTAGAATTCGGTAGCTAGAGCTAGCTAGCTAGAAATGCGTTGAAACTAACACAACCTTTTATTTTTATTTGTTCACTAAAGAAAGGACAAGAATATGACTCATATATAATTGTTCTTTTTTTTCTTTAATATATAATATATAATTGGATATTGGATATCTATATCAATTAATTCCAATATTAAAATTAAACATTGCAGTCCGAAAATTGCTAATAAATATTTGTGTGTGTGTGATTCATAGGAGACTAAGTCGATTTTTCTACTATCTATGTCTCCTATCAAACTAGCAAATAATATATAGTTAATTTCCTTATCAAGTGTCACCTCCCCCACCCCGGGGATCTGCTCTTTATTCTAGATAGTAGAAATATAAATATATGTTAAAGGAGATAAAATACAATAATATTATTCAAGCTACAATAATTAATATGGAAGATGCATGCATATATAAATGATTCTCAAGCAATAAAATGCACTAATCAAGCTATTGTTGTTTTCTTCTCTATAATAGTTGGATGGGTAGAAAGTAATAGTTTTCAAGCAAAAATAGTGAGAAAAAAAGGTGTTTATTACCTTTGGTAATAAAATTTCTGATTTATTTATATCTTAAAATTACTTATTTTAATCACTGTAATGCTATTTAAACAAATGATTTTGGTCAACTAAATCCAATCAAGTCATTTATTTTTATATTAAATAGAATATTATTTCTATATTAAATAGTACAAAAAATAACACATAAATAAAGTTTTATTTGACATTAAAATAATTTTTTATTTAGTATAAAAATAAATAACTTAATTAATTAAATCACTTGTTCAAATATAATTATTATTTAAACAATTAAATTATTAAATATAAAAAACATAAATAATCATATATCTAACCCCTTATTAAATTATTGTTAAATAGAAGCACATATATATAATGACCTTGCATGTATCTAACACATTATTAAATTATTGTACCTGTGTGGCTGTGTCCAGGGCTACATCATAATAACTAATAATAAGTGATTATACATCATTATTTTATGCCTTGGTGGTGTTTTGCAAACAAAACATTTTGACCCAAATAATAATAACAACCATTTGAATGTTGACTGAAAACCCGGAACGATGCATCAACTTGGGCACGTTCTTCCCTCCAATTATCCTAATCTTTCTTTTCTCTATTTTTGTTAATAAATTTGTAATAGTTTTATTTTGATGAGGCATATTTTTAATAATTAAATATAGATAAATACTTAGTTATAGTCAATTTTATGGATATAATTTTTTTTTATCAAAATCGTTAAATAATTTGATATGTTGACTAAACTGTGATTTAATTATTTTAAAATAATAATTTTACGTAAAACACGTAACTGCACATGGGTATTCTTTTTAAATATAATATCTCAACCTTTTTTTTTTTTTGTTACTTCATCAATGTGCTTCATAATAGTTATCTGATTTACATTTTTATATAAGCTCTTAAAATATTTATCATATTTATAATATTTAAATTGTGTTAATTTCTTCTTATGAATTCATAATTAATGAAATCACACTGGAAAGCACCATATATAGCCGTACATAAGTGAGTATTATTATTATTTATAATTCACCGTCACGATTGAAAAAGCAATCATCTAAAAGTCTATAATTCAATCTACAGTGATGTCTTATATGCCTAATTTATTAGATTCCAAATATTTCATATTCAAATCTCACCTTCTTTATTTCCTTTTGCTTTTTTTAAATAAAAAATAATTTTTTTGATGCACTGTTTTATGCTTTCATGAGATTATTTTTCATATTTACTGTCATTGTGTCACCACAAAGTATTTTATTCACTTAATTACTTAATACCCATAGTTTATTTTATATGATTTAGGTGATTGTACTGAATATAATCAATGACATTGTTGCACAATTTTTTATAAGATATTTTGATATAAGTTAAAAGGGGGAAAAGACAATTCGTTACTATTAGAATATTCTCTTCATTTTTATGGAATTTTCTATGAATATGAACGAAGTAATTAACTAGTTAAGTTCGTGTTAATCACATATGAATACAGTGGTTCAATTGAGAAAGAAAAAACAATGTTATGGGGAAATGCACCAACTTATTATTAATTAGGAAAATGTCATATATAATATATATATAGCAGTTTAATTAATTTATAATCTGAAGTGAGAAAGTATTTCTTAAAATAATTAATTAAATAAAGGAGGGTTAGCCAGCTCAAAGCATGTGTGATGAGTATTGAACTGTAATATAATCACATTTTAGTTTATTTAATTTAAAATATATTTTGCATGTTGATTAATCTTTCACGTGGCACAGTCAATATTTTGCCAATAATATTGTTTTTCTTTTAAATAAAGTTAATATTGTTTTTAAGGAAAAAGATAACAATAAATCTGAAAATTATTTTTAATTTAGAGGTTGTGTATATTCCAATATGCAGCATGAAGCTTCATTAGTCCAATTGATCTCACCAATAGGAAGACAACTGTGTTTACACTCCAAACTCACCGAATCCTAAAATAATAGAATATTCAATTTAAATCGTTGACAATTTTTTATTGGTTATCTAACAATTACTCTTATACAAATAGAATTTATTAAACAACGAACTAATAACTCTTGAAAAAATAAAAACGTACATACGGTTATTTTCATTTGAAGTTAATAATTGAGAATCGTTAATAAATAATGATTTAATAAAATATGTTAAATTATTAAACCATTTTTAACCATTAATTTTAAATGAAAAAGTCATCATTGATTATCCTAAATAACATAAGATTAATATTTATCATGTGAAGGCTCAACAAGGGCTTTTTAAGAGGAAAATATATCAGAGTTTAAGTTGTTAGATAACTGAACGAATAATATATGATTTTGTTTCTTAATTAATTTCAGAAGCATAGAAAGAAGAATATAATATCATAGAGACTGCCGACAATAGAAGGTGAATTTTTCAATGGTAATAATTATATTCCTCAAATTGGCTACTCTAACTTGTACACCAACTTGTAAAACAAAAAGAATATATACAGCAACTTGTATTGAAATTAATCTCGAGTATTATTATTATTATTATTATTATTATTAATAGAGATGAATTATAGATCTACCAAAGCTAGATTGGGAAAATGTGAATACAAAAAATCTTTTTTTTTTTTTTGGGTAATCACAAAAAATCTTTTAAAATCATGATTGGCTTACTTTAGAAAGACTCTTAAGTGATTCTCGCCATATTAATTTTATTGACTCAACGATTCTTTGTTCACATATTCCATCTGGTGCTGTGCAGACACTAGTCCTATTCAAACATGCGTTGCATGCTAAGGATAACAATTAACTATGTTGAATAAATAAATATTGATTAATCAATTAAATTTTTATAAATAGGGTACGGTTTCTGGATTAGCACGTGCATTAGCCCAATCATAATAAGCATATATAAATGTCTCAAATTCATTTTCATAATTAACTAACAAGTAAACCATCGTACTAAATACTTAAGCAATTTAAGTCATTCACCACTTATAATAGGGGTGATTAATAAGCAAATATAAATGTGAGGGCTAAAATAAAATTAAAAAAAAAAACATATGGCCCAAAATTGTTATGCTAAAATTTAAGCCCGTGATATAAGACAGTTAGGCCTAGTTTTTTTTAACCAAAGTTAGGCCTAGTCTACAGAAAGATAGTTCTCCATTACGATAATTTTTAAATTATTGAGCGGGGCCCAAGACCAAATAAAGAAACTATCCAACAAAAAATAAGAACTTCGCAGGCCCAAAAAAAAAAGAAGAAGCCACGCCCAAAACAAAACGAAGAAGAGAAGTTTCGGTTCCTTTGGAGTGAAAAAAGGTCGGTGCCCATAAAATGATGAGTTTTGTTGGTAGACTGAATCTATTTCTTCCACGTCCAAAAGAAAAAAGATTGAGTCTATTTCTTATGAAAATCTAATAATGGCTTCTAAGTAGGAAAAACGACTTAGATAAATTTATAATCATAAGACTATACAAATGTTAATTTTATTCATAGGTAAATTTGTCAATTTTCTGTACTTTTATTTACAAATTTTTCTAACTAGATGATTAATCACTAAAATTAATCAAATATATATATATATATATATATATATATATATATATATATATATATAT
>JASCZI010241659.1:289357-306130 GCA_036250425.1 Stylosanthes scabra
TTGAACCTCTCCATCTATTCTGATGCGGATTGGGGCAGTTGTCTTGACACCCGGCGTTCCACAACCGGATATTGTACCTTTTTGGGTGATTCATTAGTCTCTTGGAAGAGCAAAAAGCAGCCAGTTGTGTCCAGAAGCTCGACCGAGGCAGAATACCGTTCCATGGCCAATGCTAGTTGTGAAGCAGTTTGGCTAATTGGGTTGTTCAAATTCATGGGTGTGCAAATTGATTCTGCCATGTTGTTTTGCGACAATCTATCAGCGATACAAATGGCAACGAATCCTGCATTTCATGAACGATCAAAACATGTGGAAATTGATTGTCACTTCATTAGGGACAAAGTGGAAGCATGCATTATCAGATTAGTGCATGTTCCCACTAAACATCAGCTTGCTGACATTCTCACTAAAGCCATTCCACCAACTCAGTTTCATTTTCTCATGTCCAAGTTGGGAGTATATAATTTGTATTCTCCAACTTGAGGGGAGATATTAGCATATATAAATGTATTTATGTATAATTGGTTTACTGCAATTAACTAAAATTAGTTACTTCTGATAGCTAGAATTAGTTAGCTAGTTTTATTAGATTCCATGTGCTATGTGCATGACTTGATGCACTACTTGTATATATACAGAACCATCAGTGAAATAATACATCTTCTAATTCTTCTCTTCCTTTGAGTTCAACACAGTTGTGTTTTAATTGATTTAGCCTATCGTTGGAGGCAATAATAAGAACCAATAGGGGATTATTGAGATGATGTTGCAATCCTCGTGTTCTTCCGCCATATAAGCTAGTTCTTGTAGCGATAGTTCTCTCAAAAACAATTGTAATTTGTTGAGAGTCGATTAACCGAAAAAAATAAGTGGAGTGTTCTGATTAGTAAAAGGTCGAGTGAAGTGTCACTGAGTGAAATGTCATAAAGTAAAATTGTTTGCTGACTCTTAAAAAAGAATATTACGTTATGAGTCTCACATCGGGGACCAACACCTAAATATAATTGAGTGATGGTTCTCTCAAAGTCTTATTACTCCGACTCTTAAAAAAGAATATTATGTTATGAGTCTCACATCGGGGGATCAACACCTAAATATAATTAAATGATGATATAATTAAGTGATGGTTCTCTTAAAGTCTTATTGCTTGTAAGTGGGTGATGATTTTATTATCTATTATACCTGATTCTCATTCTAATATATAAATTCTTATTTTTATACTTATTTTTATACTTAAATTATGTTAAATATCTCGTTAACATTTACTTTTAAATATTCAAATGACATCATTCTTTTTTTAAAAAGTTGGGATGCTACTCATAAACAATGCCATAGCATCTGTAATGACGGGTAATTGTACCAAATATATGTAGGATTAGAATGCAACTAGCTGCATGAATGCTTGGCATAGCTTAATGTGACTCCCATCAAAGCAAAACATCATGAGAAAATCTAACATGAGAAAGTAAGGACTAAATCTTATACATGGTAATTGGCATGTGTCGTTGTAATTCCTGGACCATCTTTTACTGCAATGTGAAACTTATACATCAGAGGAATCAATTCCTATTGAGGATCATGATTTGCATATGAAACCACAAGCTGTGACTCCATGATGTTACCTGTTTCTATCATAATAAGAACCTAATTAGGTGCAACCTCACTTTTTTATGTTTATCTTTACTCTCAAGTTGGAAGCACTTAGGCATCACTTTTCTTCATGATGTGAAATTAGTATACTATTGTGAATGCTTTGTTCCAATTAACATATAAAAAAAATGTAGAGATATTAGCTTAAACTCTAAGCATGAAAATTACTCGCCTTTGTGTAGTTTTAGCTTTTAGGAGCCACCTTCAAGTTGCAACTTCACCTGCTGGTATCATATTTCTCAATCACTTGCAAAACACATCATGTTTATTCAAAGAACATTTCACAGCACTACAAAATATTTTCTTTATAATCAATCACTAATCAGAGATATGCGATGCTAGAGAAAGAGTATATACAAGCTCTAACACATTCCGTCGTCACCTGTGCCGCGATTACTCTCAAGATTCCCAGTTCCTAGCAACCACTCCTCTAGTTTAGCTTCTTTATTAGCTTTGAAGTCTTCATAGTTTTCTGATATTGACAATAACTTAGCGTTGTTAACATCACTAGCACCATTTTGTTCTTGCTGACATTCATCTTCAACTTGGCTTGACACAGGTAACTCGTCGGTTCCCTGTAGAGATGAATTAGTGCTAGCAGATGCGACTGTTAATGGAAAATCAGAGTACATATCTGGCTTCTCACCCTTGGAATCAACGGATTCCTTAGTATCAAGATTTGACCACCTGAGACTACTAGCCTTCTGTTTTGCTGAGCTGAAAACACTTGAAAGATAGTTACTCCGTTTTTCACTTCCCTCACCCCAAAGACTAGATCTTTCTGTGCGCGAACTTGATCGTGACTGACGAATTAAGCCTCTTTTTGGTAGTTTTGTTGTCATTGTAACCAAAGATTTCTTAATGTCTCCGATCATTTCATCGGCTATGGAAAATCCACACTCTTTCATCGACCTAACCGTAGCGACAGAGTCCTCCAAATCTTCCGCATGCAAAGTTGTTTCATGAGACTTCTCGACAATGTTCCTTTTAGCTTCAATAACATTGGGGACTGCATTTTGAGCATGGTGTTGGATGTAGAAAAGGCCAACAGACGGTTCATTAGCCACGTACTTCATAATCTCAGCCACGCATTCGCTTATCTCAACAAAACCGTCTACAGTAGAGAATTCATGCATTTTCCTGAAGGGAAATTTTAGTTCGTCATTCACATTGTTAAAGGGAGAAAAAAGAAAACTATGCAAAACAAAAGAAAAGTGACAAGTGCCTAGCCCGGCCAACATTTGCTGATGTAGCAGGCCAATTTGCGGAACCACTAGATTGATGCATTTCAATTCATGCTAGGTTCATGTTCATCCCAGATCCAAAAGAGTAATTTAGCAAATCAATGGATCCCATCTATATCTATATCAATATATAATATAATATAGATCTAATTTAGTGAAACAGTATGAGGGTATCTCTTCTCTAATTAACCATATGGCATATTCATCTAGATTTCATTTTACCAGAAAAATAATAATCCAGACTTCATTGATTTATAAATGCATTGAATGAAGAACATAGCAAAACCAGTGTAATCAAATTCCCATAACCAATGCAAGACATTAAACCGATTCAGCGAATTTCAATAAGCTAAGAAAAATAACAAAGGTATATCTAACTTCTCAATCACCACATCTGTTTAGAGAAAGCATAAACCCTAAAAGATCAACTAAACACCTTTCGAAAACATGAACAACGATTCATCAAAATAGAACCCTATTATGAAAAGCTTGACTAATCCAGCTCAATGCCAATGGAAAAGGGACCAGCTTGACTACCACTGGACCAACCTAATCCGGTGCGTGTGGAATGAAATGAACTCAATGAACTCATCCAATTGACCAAAATAGGTCACTGATTTTTCACCGTCATTTTGTAAAGCCAAAAATTCAAGCTAATAATGACATTGACTCATCAAAATTTGTAGGGTAAGTTGTTGAAAAACGATTAAAAGGGAGAACGAAGAACGAACCGCGGGGAGTAGAGAGCAACGAAGATAAGACGGCGATGGGATCATGAAGCAGGAGCAGCAGATGAAGAGAAGCTGGTGGTCATGCTGGTACTTTGTTTCTCTCTCTACCGTCATCGCCGTCTAACATATCATGCTCATTTCTCTATCTTGTCTTACTTGCCAAGGCTTTTTTTTTTTATTTTCTTATTACTATTATTATTAGAAATTAAAAATAAAATAGTATTTATATTTTATAAATATAAAAATTGAAAACATTAATTCACAAAGTGTACATTGAAAAAAAATATATATTTTGCCACTCCAAAATAAAACAACACTTATTAGAATCGAGATTGAAAGACTGAGACTTAGACTAATTTAAGTTTGTGCTTTATATTTAGTGTAAATGTACAATACAAAGTTATATCTCACTATTTTATTTGATTTAAGATAAATATTGAAAATAAAATAATCAAAATGACTAAAATATCCTTTTTATTTAACAAAAATCAAAATTACGCCTTCTTGGTTGCACCCATTCTGTCATAACTTTTATCATGAAACGCAAATCAAAATCAAATTAATTTCACTATCAGCAATTAATAAAATTAAAAAATCAAAGATGATTTATTAACTTTGGTTGATAGTTCCAAATAATTTAAAATAAAAATAGATCTATTGAATTTTGATTTATAGGTCTTGTAGAGAGACACGGAGTCACATGTGAAAGAAAGAAAAAAAGAGGGAGGTAACAATTTTTTTTTGATCAATCAGTAAAAGTTCACAGCAACCCCAAAGAAGGGAAGTGAGCTATGTCCGAAGTACAGGGACAATCATGAACAAAAACAAAAAATAAAAGACAACAAAATAACAATAGAATATAAGGCTTCCTATTACAACACATCATCTTAATTGGCTATATGAACATCAATTCTCCACACTTCGTGCAGCAATAGACTTAGGATTATTTCACAAGATAGCACCTGCTTGTTGGTGTATATCAAAACCTTCAACACTTCATTTTTTTGATCTTTGGCTCTTTCATTCCACTCGCTCATCCATTGATTATGGGCAATGATAACTCTACTGATAGCTTCTTCAATAGTTGAGTACCTGTTTTTGAAGATTACCTCATTTCTTACATTCCAAATTGTCCAAACAATAGCAAAAAAGGATATTCCCCAGCTTCTCTGCATATTCTTATCTCTTGTGGGTTTTGATTCTGTTATTAAAGACTCTCAAGAAAAATGAATCATAGGTTGTGTTGGTTCTTTGCCTTTAAGTAGTGTGTTTCGTTGTGAATTATTCTCTCTTTAACGTATAATACTCCTGGTTTGGGAGAATGGCTTCCGAGAAGTGGTGTGCGAGGCTGATAACATTAATACTTTTCTAACTTCACAACGTATTCATAGTCCTGATATGGTGGTGAATGCTAATCTCATTACAAGAATTCATGAGCTCAAGCAAAGGAATTGGTGGATTGAAGTGCGTTTAATCCAGAGAACAACAAGCAATGTTGTTGATGCCATAGCTAAATTTGCAGCTAGTTTATCCCTCTCTTAGGCTGAATGGCTAGAGCTTAAGGTGACATTAAGGCTATTGTGCAGCATGATCTAATCGTTCTTAGTTAGAAGCGTTTCTTTATCACCAAAATAAATGGTAGGGGTGATTATCACAAAAAAAAATGATTGGGGTGATTAAGATTTAGAATAGTTCGCAATTCGGCCCGAGTTCGACATAATTTTTGCGGTATTATTATATATGTCATTTTTGGCTATTTGCAATTTACAGGTCGAGTTCAAGTCTAGTATTGGGTCACTACAACCTCCAAAGTCATATATCTCAATTAAAAATGTTATTTTAAAGTGATATTAGTAATAAAATATTATATTTTTATACTTTAATTAATATTTTATATGTTGTATAGTATTATTTTTGTTTTAAAATAATTTATTTTGATATAAATGTGATATACCTTTATTTAAACTTAATGTTTAAAATTAAAAATTTATTACTTTATGATATAAAATTTACAAAATTATACATATTAATTTATGGTGCCCACTGCTGTAAAGAGGGATAATGGTGAATATAATGAAGAGGATTTGATCAACGGTTGAAATAGCTACACGATGTGAGTGTGTAAAATGATAAGGGTACAAGTAACAATTCTCAGTTGTGCACGTTGCACGTATTTAGCATCATCGATATTGGTGTCTCCAATGACACTATTTATCTTTTGTCAGTTTTGTGAGGGCGCTTTACTTTTTTTTTTTTTCTTCTAATTATTAATTTTAGCAGTTTTGCTAGGTGTACACATAAATATATTGAAATATATAAATCTTTTCCATTTCAGAAAATGATTAATTAGGATGTGTTTGTGTATTTTATGTGTACACCTAGCTTTTTTGTAATTTTAGTGATTTTATTATAACATTTCAAAAACCCTTATTTAGTTATTTTAGTTTATTTAAAATATCAAAAGATATTTTTCAATAACCAAAACTTTTTTTTTACTATTTTGACTAATTTTATTATTTTTATGTATTAGTATTATAATTCTAGATACATATCTATTTTATTCAATTACGTTCAATCAAGTTATTTATTCTAATAATACTATTCCTAACATAGTAATATAAGGACCTAATTAAATTTTTTTTTTGAATATAACACTTAAAAACTTAACTAAAAGAAAAAATATAGAAATTTAATTAAAAAAAGTAAAAAGTATAGGTATTTAATTAAAATTTTGATAAAACTACGAGAAGTATCAAAATAATTAAACCTATTTTTATAGAGTAATATTATATGTTTGTTTATTTTACTCAAGCTATTTATTTTTATATCAAATAGAAGAACTTTTTATGTCAAATAATAATAAAAAATAGCATAAAAATAAGTTTCTATTTAATATTAAAATAATTTTTTGATAAAAAATAAATAATTTAATGAGACAAAATATATTTACACTTAAAATATTATTTTTATATGAAAATACCATCGAATTACTCATCCATACATATTGAAATATAAAATATATATTTAAAATTAATTAAATAACACATATGAAAATGTATAGGTAGCCAAGGTTTTTCTAACCAACAATTAGCCAATAAAAAATAAAACATCTGTAATTACTGTTTGTAGAACATCCACAATGAAAACTAGTTGAACATCCATAACTTTTTTAGAAATAAAACATCTGAAACTTAAAGCAACCAACAATAGAAACAGAACATCCTGAAACATAAAGAAATAAAACATCTGAAACTTAAAAAAATAGAACATCAAATTTAAATTATTGACTGATATTGGCTGAATTTTTATTAATTACCTAACATAATTAAACACATATTTATATCCTATATATAATAAATAATTTAATAACTAAATTTGAGTGTATTTATAATTTTTTATTATTTTTCGGTGACATATTTTTACTAATTTAATAACTTTTTTGTGTACATATGAAATAAGTTAAAAATAAAATTAGAAATCAATGCACCAAATATTAGCACATTCCAATAAAAATTTAAAATTTAAAATATTAGAAATTATTGTTAAGTTAATTTCCAAGGGGTTTGATATTGTTAAGTTAATTTGACAACTACATAAAAATAATAAAATAAAAAATGATTTTTTTTTTGTTTTACAAATAAAAAATGATTTGACTACTCTCATCCCATGTGCAACTTGAAAAGTTTTTTTGTGCACATTAGATAGGTTTGTGTATAATACACCCACATCACATCTTAGCGAATCAACCATAGAGGTTTCAACTCTGTATTCTCTTCACGAATATTCCTCTCCACCATAGAACTTGCCTTAATTTATATGGATCTATTCAGATCAACATAATTTACGAAGGTTTTCAGGTATATTGGTGTATTGGTATACCTGAAAACTTTCAAATAATTTATTCCTAGTCAATAGAATCTCGAGTCGGGTTAGACTCTGTGCTATTAGGACCTGAATTAGGTATAGTTAAACCGCAAGGCCCATGTCCACCACCTACTAAATGGATCCATTTTAATTTCTACGAGGCCTATTATTTTTGTCATTTTTTTTTTTTCATCTCGAGGGAGCAAATTTCAAATTTTATAAACAGCGAACTCAATTTTGAAATATTTGAAAATGCCACGCGGCCTCACCGAATTGGACGTTATACCCACTCGCTTCGCAGCACCGCGTGCATGTCAAGTGTCAACATTAACGTAAACCCCAAAATACCACCTCTGTCCCAACTCCCAAGTGCCAAATACCCAAAAAAAAAAAAGAACGTAAAAAACTAAATCTAAATCCAAAAAAGAAAAAAAAAAGAAAAGAAAAAAAACCCCTCTTTCGCAGTTGTGTTTTTGAAGCGAAAGATAAAAAATCATTTCCACGCTCCGTCTCTGTTTTCTTTCTTTCTTTCCCTTTCATTTTCCCCCTCTCTCTCTATCTCTCTCCACTCGCCGGCGCTACTCTCTATCTCTCTCCACACACAACGCAACCAACAGAAACAAAAAGCGCAACTCACTCTTTTCTCTCGCTCTCTGTAACAATTTGGTTGCTTCTTCTTTTTCTTATTTTCTTTTGGCGGAGATCGAATAGATAGGGTTGTGTAGCGGAGCGAGCGAGCAATGTCGGAGGAAGAGAAGCTTCTCAAGGAGGCAAAGAAACTGCCATGGGAGGATCGACTATTCCACAAGAACTGGAAGGTTCGCAACGAGGCAAACATCGATTTGGCCTCGCTATGCGACTCCATCACCGATCCGAAGGACCCTCGCATCCGTGAATTCGGTGAGTAATCTCCGCCTGCTAGGTTTTTTTGCGCGACGTTCCGATCTCGAATTTCGCGGATCTGGATGCGTTTCCTTTTTCGGATGTTCGTTCTCATGCTGCATTTTGTATTTCGGATCTTGATGCGGTTGATTTTTCAAATTTGAATCTATTTTTTGAATTTTTTTTTTTGTGTGTGGCAGGTCCGTTTTTTAGGAAGACTGTGGCGGATTCGAATGCGCCAGTGCAGGAGAAGGCGCTCGATGCCTTGATTGCTTACTTGCGAGCTGCTGATGCTGATGCCGGCAGGTGAATTTCCTCATAGATTTTTGTGTTGTGTTGTTTCTATGTTTCTGATTTTGCTCGATGGTTGCCTTCATGGTTCTGTTTGATTTGAACGTGAATTTGAATTTGAAATTGGGGGGAATAGGTTTGGGAAGGAAGTATGTGATGCCATTGTGGCCAAATGTCTCACTGGAAGACCAAAGACGGTGGAAAAGGCTCAGGCAGTGTTTATGCTCTGGGTGGAATTGGAGGCTGTTGATGCTTTTCTGGTATTCTTCTTTCCTATGATTGTTTTAGTTGCCTTTGAATGAGGTGTCTTTTGTAGTTTGCTTGATATTCTGCATCACTGTGTCTGTCTTGCTGCCAACTGGTTAGTCATTGCTCAGTTTGTCTCAGTTGTTAGGTTTATAGTGTTTGTTTGGTGCATATTTACAATGCACACAGATAATAAGGCTTATTGCTGTTATTAAAATGCCAAATTTTAGCCTATGTATTCCTTTCTTGTGTGTTTCACTCATGGCAGATCTAGTTTAGTTGCATCTTAGTTTTGTCTGTTTGTGGGCTTTGGGCGAATTGGGTTTACGGTGGGATTTTGGTACTGGAGATTCTTCTTAGGGGGCTAGTGAGTGTACTTATTGCTCCTGTGCAAACCCAAGTGCATATTCATCCTATTTTACATCTGAAGAAAAATACAAAGAATAGGTTCTAGGCTTATAGCAGACTACTGATTCTTTAAGTCTTGATGATTAGTTTTTCATGAAACTTTAATTTATTTGTAATGCACAATGATACAGCTTGAAGTCTTTCTATATGCAAAAGTGTCAACTAATAATAGTTTTCTAATGAGGCCATGCATTTTTCCCGTCATAAATTTATTTTTAGCATAGAAGAACACGAATTTTATTATATTTGTAAAGGTGCACAATGTGGAGAAACTTTACTTAGTAACACAATGGAAACCCCACGAACTAAAGTAATATATATATATATATTGCTATTCTATTATTACTTATTATTACTCATGAGCCTGATGTGCATC
The DNA here is from genome assembly GCA_036250425.1 of Stylosanthes scabra. NCBI lineage: Eukaryota > Viridiplantae > Streptophyta > Magnoliopsida > Fabales > Fabaceae > Stylosanthes > Stylosanthes scabra. The sequence goes on from JASCZI010241659.1 coordinate 299,050, forward strand.
CACTTAACAAAAAGTTAGATTCTATTTTATTTTATTCTTTTTTTTTTGTGTGTGCGTGCTTCTGAGGTGATTCAGATTTTTTTAACAGCTTTGCTAATAAAGTTTCTTTGTTTGTTGGTTCATAATATGTTTTGCCTATTGAATATTGAATGTTGAACTCCTTCTGGGTGTGACACATAAATAGATTTCAACCTACTAGTATTCTCCTTTCCGGTTTCCTTTCTCAACTCTCCAGGCTTTTGCCTTTTGATAATTTTAGGATGCAATGGAGAAGGCAATAAAGAACAAAGTTGCTAAAGCTGTGGTTCCCGCGATAGATGTTATGTTTCAAGCCTTAAGGTTTTGTTCTCTCTATTGCCAAATTTACAGTAGTTTAATTAATTTATTACACTGAATTATCAATTCTTCTTACTGCCAGTGAGTTTGGAGCAAAGATTGTGCCGCCTAAAAGAATTTTGAAGATGCTTCCTGAACTCTTTGATCATTCCGATCAAAATGTTCGTGCATCCTCTAAAGGGTTGACTCTTGAGCTTTGTCGATGGATTGGTAAAGACCCTGTAAAATCAATTTTGTTTGAGAAAATGAGAGATACAATGGTATGTCAAATTTATTATTCTAGTTCTTTAACAACCCCCCTCCCCCCCAAAAAAATATCAAAATCTTATATATGCAAATTGTAATTGCACTTTACCTTTTCCCACCCTTTTCATAAAGAAAAAAGAGCTGGAAGCTGAGCTTATAAATGTTACGGGAACAGCAAAGCCATCTCGCAAAATAAGGTACATTTTCTTGTTTCGAATTCCTCCTTTCCGAGTATCATTGCAATGGTTGGATGTATTCGGTGCTCACTAGGGCATGTATCTATTACTCTAATGTGATGCAATACAAGACTCTATCTCTCTCTCTAACTAGTTTTGAAATTTGAATTATATTGATTGTAGCATTCCTTTTCTTTTGACTGATTTAAGTTTTATATTTTAAAAAGTTGTCTATCTCCTGTGTGTTTGTTCAAGATTTTTATTATTATTTTCTGTTGTGTTTAGACTGTTAAAAAGACATCTAAATGAGGGAAAAATTATGAAAATAGTTATATTCTTACCAGAAATTGGTAGGCACTTTATGCTTTTGAAGTGTATTTTCTTAAAATCTTTTCAAAGTAAAATATCAATAATCTAAGAGAGAAAAATTTATAAATGATTTTAGAGTAACTAAAAGTAAGTGAAGAAAGAGTGTTAGAAGGATATATGTGTGAGTGAGTAGAAACTGTATTTGGTTTCCATATTGTTACTGTAAAAACTAACTTCAGAATTCCGATGACATGAACTTGACTATTAGTAAGGTTCAGGTCAATAAAACATGACCAAAAGGATGTTATAATAATGTTTTGTTGTAACTTGGTGGATTCTGTTGGAGGATGACTGATGAGGACTAAGTTCAAAAGGTTATATATATATATATTCAAGAGAATACTACGTATTCGAAGATGCTGAAATTCTTCCATTAATACATAAATATTACATAATATGCAAGCTGATGCAAATCAGGCAACTAATTAGGAACAACATCTCAAGGCTTGCAAGTTTTTCTACTTGCTGTTTTAAATATCTTCATTTCTCTCGACCCAAATAGTTGTTATAATTCTAGGTGCTATCCGTTTTCATTTAACTTTCGTTTTTCTATGCTTGAAAGTCTTGCTTAGCCACATAGGGATTCCGATGAGAAGATGACATTGGTCATTGTTCAAGCAAGCTTTGTATGCCCAAAGCAACCAAACAGCCTGTAGCTATTATCAGCAAGATTTTATATCTACTGTAATACAGCTTAAAATAATTAGTTAATGCTGTATTTTAAATTCTCCAAGTTATCATACAGTGCATAGCTCTCAACTAATCCAAATGAGAGGTGTCATGGAACACTGTTATAACATGTGCTGGAGTGTTTTGTAAATTTAAGTGTGTTAAACCGACAGTCAATGTAGCTAGTGCTTTTACAACTAATGTGAATATAATTCAATTTGTGGGTCTGACACCTTCTTAATAATTGGCCACCTTGTTTTAGATCCGAGCAAGACAAGGAGCCTGAACCAGAAACTGTGGCTGATGTTGTTGGTCCTGGCCCTTCTGAAGAATCTGGGAATGATGGTACGTAGTTGATTTAGCTGGAGTTACACTTTATTTTTTGAGAACATGACTCGCCTTTCCTTGGTGGTTCTACCATCCCTAACTCATCAAACACTTCAAATAGCAGCTCCTCAAGAGATAGATGAATATGAGCTTGTTGATCCTGTTGACATATTGACTCCTTTGGAGAAGTCTGGATTCTGGGAAGGAGTGGTCAGTTTCCTTCCCCATCTCTCAAATTGTACTTAATTACTATTTCTAATACAGCTTTAGTTTATTGTTGGATGACTTTGAACCCTTCTTTCATTTCCTTTTTGTATTATTAATCACTAGAAAGCTACCAAGTGGTCTGAGCGCAAGGATGCTGTGGCTGAGCTAACAAAGCTTGCATCAACTAAAAAGATTTCTCCTGGTGATTTTTCAGAAGTTTGTCGTACCTTAAAGAAGGTATTTTGTATGATGTGTGTTATGCAAATGAAACAGCTTGGCTATCTACTTGGCATTCTTTGACTCTTTTTCTAGCTCTATTTTAAATCAAATAGTGTGCTTGTCTCCTAGTTACTTGAGGTATATATCATGTTGATTATCATGTGATGCAAAGATATGGGATTTCTAACATAAACATGATTGGGATCGGGTTGCATTTAGTGGAAGTCTAATGGATCAGGCATTTTTCATTTGATTTATTTATATTTAGTTGTTTACCTACTCTAGAGTTTGTCTTGTTTCTGCATGCAATGTTGGTCAACTTATTTCTAAATATTACTGTACAGTATCATACCTTTTTTCTAAAAAAAATAATTTTACATTATAATTGTAATACTTTTCTACAATTCAAACAAAATAGATTACTTTTAAACCAATTTTCAGCTAAACCATCACAACAAAATGTTTCTGCTACACACATTAGATCATAAAACCTTTATAATATGGTTACTTCCTATTTAGTAGTGATACATTTTGTTCTGTTCTGGCCTCTGATGTTGGATCTTCTGTAGTTGTGAACTTCATTTGCATTGCATTTGTAGTTGCTTCTTCTTAGCTATTGTTTTGTGTGATATTTATTCTGTCAACTAAAATTAAACTAGTAACTTTTGCTTGCAGCTTATCACAGATGTGAATATTGCTGTTGCAGTTGAAGCCGTTCAGGCTCTTGGAAATCTTGCTCGTGGATTAAGGACCCACTTTTCTGCAAGTTCTCGTTTTCTGTTGCCTGTTTTACTTGTAAGTACCAGTGCACTTAATATGTGAAGTGGTTAACTGAATGTGATTTTTCGTAGGCTTTATATGTATTAATTGATTCTTCTATTGCATATTCTGTATTAATTTGTGATATGCCTCCATGTACTCAAGTCATTGTATGTTTTTTGAAGCAATTTATTAATTGATTTGGTTTAGAAAGCTAAATGTCTTGTGTATTTGAAATCCTTCTGCTAATAGTAGCATTATTATTCTAGCTTTCATAGAAACAGAAATGTTTCAAAAAGTAAATAGTGAAGTGTGTTTCACAGATCATTTACTGAACTCCAAAGTAAAGCTTACTTAATGCATTTCCTTCTTGAGTAGGAAAAATTAAAGGAGAAAAAGCCCACTATGACTGAGGCATTAACTCAGACTCTTCAAGCGATGCACAAAGCTGGATGCATAACCCTTGTTGATATTGTTGAAGGCAGGTTCCTCCATTTTTTTAAATTAGCTTTAACTTAGAATTGGATTTCTATGACTAATCTGCATGTTCTATGAATATTTAGTGTTCATGATCCAAAAATATTTTGACATGAATATTGTATATACTGTTTGTTATTATCAAACAAAACGTTTGATCTTTTCCCTTGTACTGTTTGTTTCTTCTGTTCTTCAGCAATCGTGTTGAAAAACCTTTTGTTACTCTTGCTTTATTGTGTTCTTAATTAACGAACTGTGATTCTTCCACGGATTTTTATTGGAGTTTCAAGGTTTTCTTTTTTGTAGGTTGATGCCTAATTAGTTGTATCATTTTTCTGTTAGTGCAGTACATATGCTTTTGTTTGACTATACTATATTCAACCTGCTGCAGATGTTAAAACAGCTACAAAAAATAAAGTCCCCCTTGTGCGATCGTTGACTTTGACCTGGGTTACATTTTGTATAGAAACCAGTAACAAAAGTGTAATTACAAAGGTGCATAAGGATTATGTGCCCGTATGTATGGAGGTCAGTCTATATGCACCATTTAAAATTTTTTTACCTTGAAAAGTATTGTCTTCAATTCAAATGTGATGTATATTTCTATGTTGTCTGGACATGGTTCGGCACCTTTCATTGTCAAGATTTATACTGGGTATTGGTAAAATAGTTTGACATCATGCTTTCCTTGGGATAGGACCACATATAACTGCATCTATGGGAGTTTATTTCAACCCATCTGTAAAAAACACTTACTATAAAATGTTTGTCTAGTACCATTTGTTTATTCTGTTTTGAAAAAACTAAGATCTGGATCTTGCAGAGCCTAAATGATGGTACTCCTGAAGTGAGGGATGCAGCCTTTTCAGCATTGGCAGCAATAGCAAAGGTGAACTTGTTACATTCAAATCTCTGCTTGTGGATTTGATTTTGTTTGATGTTTAGAACCTCATAATATTTATATTCTTTAGTCGGTTGGCATGAGACCTCTGGAGAGGTCACTGGAGAAACTTGATGATGTTAGGAGAAAGAAACTTTCAGAAATGATTTCAGGGTCTGAAGAAACTGGTGGTTCTGCATCAGGTTTGTAAATTTGGTGTTAGTTTGATTGATTTGCTTCCCAAGCCAATGTGTTGAAACTGATTGATTCGTCTTTTGTATATTTTTTGTTGACACTTGGTATGATCTTCCAGCCCCTGTGCACGGTACACGAGGAAGTGCGTCATCTGCAGAGGTGGGTTCACTTTCTTACATATAACATTGATGAATGAATTGGTATGGACATAGTGGAATAGGGTAAGTGAAGTGGAGTATTCCACTCCATTGTTTGATATTTAAAGATATGGTGGGGTGGAGCACCCTAGCCACATAAAAATGGTGGAATTTATGGTGGGGAGGGAGAGAATAAACTATGAAAGAAATTATGACATAAACAAGTGAGGATTTCTTCCTATTGGCCGAAATTAGAGGGCAAGAAAGATAATAATTTGTGTTGGAATTGGATGGAATCCTTTCATTTTCTTTCATTCTATTCCATCCAACTTTTCCCTCCTTTTGAATTTATGGAATCTTCATTTTCGCCCTTCCTTTCTGTCACCCACTACCAATCCAAATACAGTCTTAATCTTCACTTAGATGACTGGCTTTTGCCCTTTATCATTTTTTTTTTTTTTTGTGTTTGAATGGATATCGGTTTCCCTTTAGTATGAGGAAGGTTGTTAAATGTATGGTTTTGAGAGTTCAATTATTTAAGAAAAAGTGGATTGAGAATTCTCATCTTCCAAGTTTTTATTTGTTTTTTGTTTTTTTTATCCAAAATATGTAATCTTATAGATAACATGATCTCAGTCTTTGTGACGACTAATCTTTTGTGAATAAGTGATAATACGGTCAACGAAGGAATTTGAAAACGTGTAAGACTAAAAAACTAGTATCTTTTAAGTGTGAAGTAGAATCCAAATAGTTCAGAAATTTTGAGGTTGGAAATTTATTTCTTTTGGCTGATCTTCTTACAGAACTCTGAGAGTACATTTGTTAAAAGGTCAGCAGCAAGCATGCTTAGCGGAAAAAGACCTGTTCAGGCAGCTGTAAGTTTGCATCTCTTGCTTGTAACTAATGTTATATGGTTAGTTTCTAGGCATCCAAGTGATATATTGAACATTTTCTCATCCCAGCCTGCCGCCAAGAAAGGGGGTGCTGCAAAGTCTGGTACGAACAAAAAGGCAGATGGTGTTGCACAACTGAAGGCTACAAAATCAATTGAACCACCTGAAGATGTTGAGGTAAATTATTGTGTTTGCTTCCAGCCTTTTGATTTGTGTCTGCCATCATATTTTGTAACAGGATTGCTGATGATTGTTTAAGCCATTTTTGTAAAAATTATGCAGCCTGCTGAGATGAGTCTTGAAGAGATTGAAACCCGAGTAGGTTCTCTTGTACAGTCAGATACCATCACTCAGTTAAAAAGTGCTGTTTGGAAAGAACGTCTTGAAGGTCTGTAATTGTTATCAGTTTTATGAGAATTGTATAAACAAGTCTGGGAAGATTTTGTTCCTTTGTTTGTTGAGGATTATGCAAATGTAGCAGCAAACTATGTACTGGTCTTTTTTTTTTTGGTTGGAGAGGGATGTTGAGAGCTTCCAACTGCATTTTCACTGCTCATTTTAACATGTCTATTTCATAATAACTTCAGTCTTTGAATGCAGGCTTTGCATATAATCTTGTTTGAATCTTTGTTAGTTTCTGATTAATGTTCTTGGGGTTATTTTCTAATTTGTATTTTGATGGATTCATTTTAGAAATTTTGTTTGTCATAAATGAACTTTTTTTAATGCTTGCTCTGCTCTCTCTTTTAGGTAATTGAGGTAAATATAATTTGTGACACAAAATAGAAACATTAAAATTAGTCAAATTTCTAGCCCCCACTGATATATCGATGTTGCTTTTTTAGCATACTTGATAAGGTTGCTGAAGTAAGATTTTTGCAGCTATTTCTTCATTGAAAGAGCAAGTGGAAGGCTTACAGGATCTTGAGCAATCAGCTGAAATTTTGATCCGTTTACTCTGTGCTTTGCCTGGATGGGGTGAGAAAAATGTTCAGGTTAGTTGTATTTTCTTAAATAACATAATTTAATATTTTTTGTCAATTAATTAAGAGTCGAAAATAAAAAAAATATGGTGTAGGAGGCCTCATAATCTCTGTATTCTCCTTGAGCAGGTTCAGCAGCAGGTTATTGAAGTTATCACTCATATAGCTTCAACTGTAACTAAATTTCCAAAGAAATGTGTAGTACTAT
>JASCZI010241659.1:314518-344432 GCA_036250425.1 Stylosanthes scabra
CCATCCATCAGAGCATGTTGGTCCCGAGAATACTATGCAAGGTGGTGTGCTTCCTATGGATGAGAAAGCTTTGTCTGGGCTTCAAGCCCGGATGGAAAGGCTGAAAAGTGGATCCCTTGAACCACTGTAACTAGAGATTTGGTTGGTAGAGTTTCTTTCAATTGCCAGATTTTGAAGACATTATTGCTACTGATTTGGTGGCATGCAAGTGCAATCACATATAGTTTTCAGCACCGGGTGGTATACAGTATGTATAATAATAGTCGGTAGAGCTATTATCCCCTTCATATTATGGAATTTATGATGTTTTCAGAGCATCATAGGAATGAATAGTCGCAATCTAATATTCTAATGTATATTTGTAGTGAAGCTCTATTCTTTTTAATGTAGATTGTCAGTTTAATGCAATTATTAACATTTTGGTAGTGTTGTAGAGTTTTGCTTTGCTGTTTATGCTACTAAAAACTGAGTGATACATCATTTTGATTTTGCAATTGATTTTAGGGCATTCTATTGGATGTCCTTCGGCATAGTCTGGATTTTATTTTTCTTGGTATTCTCTTTACCATTCATTCTTTACAGCCCTTTTAGTTTTTCTTCTCAATTGTAATTAGTGTTATAATCTCGTAGTATTAATATTAACCTTTAATAAACTTATTATCCCCAACGATATCGTATAATGATAAACATTAATTCATGGTCGTTTTTCCTTCTGTATGAATTTCCTTTATCTAACAATGATAAATTTAGATGATATGCATGGAAAACACAAGAGATTAGGTTTTATGTAAATAATCGGTTGTTGAGTTACACAATTTTATCCACTTTTTAATTACACACTGGGATTATGCATACTTCGTCATCATGATATGCAGAAAAATTGTTGGCCTTGATCAGATGAAATTGCTTTTCCGCGGATTCAGTTGAATAATCTACTCATCAGTCATCACAGCTGCTCTCCAGTCTGCATGGCCAAAGAGTGTGATCTTCCATACCCACAAGCCTTTAAGGATGATAAAGAAATGGAGCAAAAAACAAACACCTACCAACATCTCGTGGTCTCCCATAATTTCATCTATCAACTCCTGCAGTGGTTTATTGGCACTATTTGGAACAAGAGCTGCAAACGCAGCGGATTTCAGTCCTGCGTAGAACATGTATTATTGATGAAATTCCAAGTCTATTGAACACACATGGATCTGATGTCATGGTTGAGTTTGTGATCATATTTTATTTACCAGTTTCTGGGAAAGCATCTACGAACATCATCATCTCCTCTCCACTTAAACCGGATAAGAAGCATATCCGAGGAAGCGATTTTGCAATCTGCAGAGAACAAAATCCCCAACACATGCAGCAAATATTTGAACATGATTCAAAGATTCAAAGTTTAAATGCAAATATATATTCTATTAACTTGCATATTGGTGGATGTAAAATTCTAGATTCTTATACTCAACAAGTTGCAGAGGCTAGAATTCCTCTATAATAGGTGAGAATAATCTACAAACTTGGCACTAGAAAACTAAAAACTTGCAATAGTGACAATCTAGTAATCTACAAAACAATTCATATATGGAGATCATACAAAGCAATATGGATTTGTATGAAATGCTTGGCAAAATCACAACTTCACAAGTATGAAGGTTATTCTTAGTACAATTATTTCTGCTAGTTATGAAGGTAAGATTTTAGCTCATTTTTACCACAATTTTTTTAGTAGATGGAAATAGCTGTTCCAAAACTTTACCTTAACACTTTCCAAACTGTTTTGTGTTGTGTGCATTGCTTCCCAAAGCGAACGTGTAATCATGTCTTCAGTACAATAGATTATCTGAAACGTAATATGTTACAAGTAAGCTACCATATGATAAAAAAAAATTTACCAACCCTAGCAAAATAGAAATCCCCAAAAGCCATTAAAAGCAGTTGTTCAATTAGGCTGAAAGCAAGATAAGTTTGGTGGAAATAGTGATATCTCTCTCCCCACCATTACCAGGCATTTAGATTTTACAATAAAATATGGACTTCAAAGACAAGAGATTAGATGTTACCTTCAGGAATTCACCATCCAACTCTTTCAAAAGCTGTTGAATCTGTGCAACGTCATGTCACACATTAAGCCACAAAACAGTATATTTGAAAGAATTTCAAAGAATTTTGGGAATGTACAATCAAATTCTAATGAAACCATCTCAAAGTAGTCCTTTGAAATGCTATTTAGCTGTTTACATACAAGATTTTTAGTGGTAGAATAAATATCAATGAAAGCTATTGTATTCAAAATTCAGGCATTATTTGGTTTGGAAATTCAAATTCCCTGAATGAATGGCCATACTTATACAAAGAGATATGAAGGATCAAGTTAAAGAAGGAATTCTGAATTCTTTAAGAAAAAAATTCTTTTTAAGACATGGTATCAAACTACCATATTATTTCTTTATAAGAATTAGCAAATCCTATTAGATGGATCATGATGATATCACCTTCAAAGCCTCATTTGCATCAAAGCCCAACAACAATATCGCCTGCAAAATGAGACACACTTAACTATATATTAAGTCAGAGCAAAAAGGCCTATGTTTTCTATTTCTAGCTGTATGATCTTGATCCCAGGCAAGGTTATCAAAATCTCGGTTACCAGTTTCAGTCCCCAAATCAAGCTTACAAGTTTAGATTTACAATTCAGTTTTGCCTGAAATGCGCTCTCAAGCTTGATTTTCAGAAGACAAAACCTAGTCCATCAAAAACTCAAGATATCAGCAGCAAGTTCTGATTTTCATTAGTAATATCCACCCTTTTTTTTTTTTCAACAGTGTGATATGTTGAAATATTTTTGTCATATGCAATTAAGTTAAAACTAACCATGACTTACAGGTGGACCATATCTAGGATCATCAGCATTCAAAGGAACGAATTTCGAGTCTTCAACAATCTCAACAGGAAGTCCTGAAGCACAAAGAAACATGATTAAATTAAATTGAAGTTTGTTGCATCTAATTGTTAATGTTTATGAATAACAAATATGATTTTTGACATGTATATTTCCTTCCTTCTTCACCAAGGGATAATTCATCAATTTAGATAACGAGGGTATAACATATTTAACATCAACACTCACCAAGGGATAAGATCACTGTCATTTATTTAGATAAAGACCCATGTCCCAAAAAAAAGAGAAACAGGAAGTGTAAAGTTCAAAGAGAAAAGAAGCTAAAAGTTTCACCTTCAGAGGAAGATGCTCTGAGTATATGGTTGAGCTTAGAGGAGTGAGGCAGCAGCACACACTTGAAGTTGAAGAAGGAAGAATAAGAAACATGGTGATGATGATGGGGCTGCACAAAACATGAAGGTGGAGGGAACGTTGTTTGATGAGAGCGCAAGAAGCAATTGGCAGAGAATGGTGTTGGAGATACCACCATTGCTGAAAATCCAAACTAATGTTGGGTTTTGATACTCTTTATTATACTAGACTAGATAAGGGATAGTTGTAACTTGTAAAAGTAAAACCCACATTGCTATGGATAAGGAAAAGCGAGACAGAAATTTATTTGATTATAAAGATGCATAAAACTAATATATACACAAATTTTAGTTAATTTTGCCTTTTTTTATGTCGAAAAAATATATATCTAGATGTCTAAGCCTATAGGTAAAGATATTAAAATAGTATCAATTTTCGTCTTTTTATTATAGATTCGTTGATGTAGTGTATTAAATGGTAACTCTGTAATTTTAGAGTTCACAGCATTATATTATTTTTGAAGTGAATATATGTAGATGAAAATTGCAAAGTATATCTTTATATTTTGACATAAATAATTATTTAAAAATTCTGTGTACTGTGTAGAGAACAATATTATGTTATTGTTTGCATAACTCAAACGTTTATTAGGAAAAACTGATTCAAAGTGTAGACCCAGAAGCCACACGCAGAAACTATATTAATGAAATAAAGTTGGAAACATTTTTCGACCAAAAAGAAGTTAGAAAAAAAAAAGTAACACTAGGGACCGTTATTAATAGAAATTAATTAATAAAAAAGACCAGTTGGATTAAGATGATTGATTAAGACCACTTAAATAAAATTTAGGAGGTAAGAGGACTACACACAGTAAATGAAAACATTATATTTGTATTTACAATTTGCATTGAGCAAATGGGAGACGTCAGAATAAAAAAAAAAAAGAATCAGATCATCATCATACACACAAATGGGAACTTCATATGTAATATGAGAAAAGGTTTCAGATCCAAAGCAACATATACAAATAGTTGATGGCCATTTATCTACCCTTTTGCTACACTAATTAGTACTAACTGCAATGATAAAGATATTACATATCAGCAACCATTTTTGACGCATCATCTTCGGATTTAGAGAGGGTTCCCTCAGTCCACCTCTTCAGCATTTCTAACGCAGCCTTTGGTTGGTCCATTGGAACCATATGACCCGCATCATGCACCTGTTTGTTTTGTTACACATAACATCATCAAAGTTAGGTTCAATCACCATTTACATTTTACTACCCATCATCATACAACACAACTATCTCAGTGAGCCATACCTTTAGGAAGCTTAAAGCTCCATGATTCTTTAATATTCCAGCTTCTGAGCCATCTACGGTGAAGGGAACTTCGGGCGAGTTTACAAATTCTTTCTGGCCAGACCATTCCATTGCATGAACCCACTTTGAATTACCTGCTCATTGAATTCACACCAAGAGAAGTCCAATCAGTACATGATATTGAAAAAAATGTCTTCAAGAAATGGAACATTACACTTCAGGACAGATATAAAATGAGGTCAGGTATAGGAACACACCGAGCCAGTTGCAGATGAGATCATATTCTCCAGCATAGACAAGCAAATTGATTCCATCTTCAAGAAGAGTAGGAATTCCAACTTCAAGATTCCTCATCCAATCCACCAGCATAGCCTGATAAACTGTAGTACTGCAAGATACAAAATCAATATCCCCAACCCCAAGTGCATCTCGGACAGCTCTTTGGTTCAGGAACTTTTCCATGGGAGAAAAGTCATAGCAAAGGTTCCCCTCACACTTCTTTCTAATGTCATAGTACTGCGGAAGCAAAATAGAAAGTAACTATAAGAATATTGTTCAAGACAGCCCAAAACCTTTATTCACTCTCCTGCATTAAGTACTTGACAATAAAATCGTTTTAGGGTTATCAAGTAAACAACATAAAATACTTTTGAAATCTAAACCATATTGAACTGGAAGCAACTGTGTTACCCACATTGATATCACCAGCATGTGCCATGATGGAACTGAATATTGTATTGCATACAAAATATGAGGCTGTGCATGCGATTTTTCCATCAGTTCCTGAAATGATTAAAACGAATATTAAGCAGAAAGGTAGTAGAAACAAGCCAAAGGTTTACTATGAGATTGAGGGAGTGAGATTGGTTCTTGAATCCTAAATGAAAAATCAAAGCTCTAAGTACAGAATATCAATTTACAATATGAATATAATAAGATGATTTTGCTAAGATAGCTATATACTAATACTCATAAAGTACTATAATATATATTTATGTCTGCAATTTAGATGATTGCCGTATATAAATTATAATAATACAAAATTTTTAGAGACATGATTATATAATTTATATACGTTGTGGCTGTGCACATTTTATTGATTACACAGGACTACATAGCTCTCCACCAAAAATTAATGACCACAGAAAGTATTTTCCCATCACATGCTAATTATAAAAACAAATGTAGTTTTATCATTTTAAATTAAGTCTAACAGCAATTTATATTCCACCCTAACCTCAACATAAACATGAGAAGAAATAATGCTCACTTAAAAGAGGAGAATGGAAGTATGTTGCATGTAAAATTACCACAAAGCTTTATTGCCACTTCGCAGGCTGGAACCATCAGTTTGTTTATACGATCATAGTCAGACTGCTTAATTAAGCCCATGTCCAGTGCATAATCTGTGTAAGCTTTGTACTGAATTCCAGGATCAGTAAGCCCATTGCCAATGGCAAATCCCTGTTTAACCACTTCAAATAAGATAAGTAATTCTTGTTACCCATTGATAGTTATAAAGGCTCATTATTTAATGTTACAAACCTTCAGGTTAATATGAATTCCTTCTTTAGCTTTGTTTCCCTTATGGACACGAGCTGCAAAAGCAGGGATATAATGCCCAGCATATGATTCGCCTGTGATATAAAAGTCATTTTCTGCATACTCTGGATGTTCTGCAAAGAAGGCCTACAAGGAAAAGATTGCAAACATGCTCAGAATATGATTGTTGAACCAAAGCCAGAACAAGCTAAGTATTCATAACAGATTCAGCAGCATCTAAGGAATTTTTTCTGTTCCTCAGAACAAAAACTAAGTAACACCGAAAGGAGTTCAGAAACACTGCTACTGTCCCATACTAATGAAATATATGCCACACAACACTTTAACGAACTTTGCATTGAAGTGCTATAACTAATACTTAGAGCAATCACAAGTACCTGTAAAAAGTCATACAGGTCATTGCTCACGCCATCTTCATCATGACGAATGTCACGACTATCACTGCTGTAACTAAACCCAGTCCCAGTTGGCTGGTCAACATACAAAAGGTTTGATACCTGCAAGGTTATCAAGCAAGCAATTAGTCAGGCTTCGATTCCCAGACCAGTGATCACATGTACAGAACACCACATAAAGCAGTTGAAAAACAACAAACATCAAAACACCATCAGATACCTTGTCCCAACCATATTCATTCCACTCAAGGGACATGTTGTCAGCAATTTTGAAGGGACCATTTTCAAAAAACAGAGCCAGCTCACTACTACAGCCAGGTCCACCAGTCAACCAAATCACCACAGGATCCTTCTTGCTGTTCCGTGATTCGAAGAAAAAGTAGAACATCCTGTCATATTCATCCAAAATTGTCAAATAAATTAGCAGAAACATAGTAACAAGTGTTTTTGCTATATCCTCTTAAAGCAAAACATCCTCCTAAATTTTAAACAAGGAACATATCTTTTCTTCCTTACTTTTATCTTTTATGTTCTTCAGTATTAAGTTCATTTACAAAGCTTTCAATACTTGTACTATTTAGTAATTAGGAAAATTATTAAATAATGCATTATAGAATATAGAATTCTTCAATATATAATCACCAGAAGCATTTCAAGTGCTCCATGGTCTAGGGTAATTCGGTGATCTTAACCGTTGATTTCAATGAGAGAAGTAATGCAAGTATTAAAATCAATTGAAATCAATGAATAAGATCACTGGATTACTGTAACCATGGAGTACTTGAAATGCTTCCTACCCTGCTACTACTGTATTCTATTAACAGAGCATGGAGAAGATTACGAATTTCCATAAGCAGTAAATCTTAACTTTAAGAGTTTTCCTACTCCCGTTAGGCCGTTACTTCGATGTTCATTTTTTTTTTTAATTCATTCAAATAAGAGAAAGTTTCCCATTCTGAACACGTTAATAATTTAATATTGTTAATTCTTTCATTGTCTAAACCCAAACATAAGGTCAAACACAAAATAACAGAATAAACTGGGCCCTAGGGATCCTATCAGCCTCAAAAACATAGGGTACAGTGAAAGAAAAACGAATTAACCGAATATAGAACTAATTAATTTAATCGTAAAAAAATGTCAAAATAAAATTACGTCGCAAGCTATATATTGAAAATTGAAGAAGAAGAAAGCGTTGTTTAGTTTACTTTGCAGCATAAGAATGCTGAAGGGAGTAATAGCCAGCACGGTGACCTAAATCGTCGACGGAGATTCCGCCTGAAACAAAATTAGGGAACCGCAACGGCTTCTCCACGATCTTCGTGTTTCTGTTAGTGTTAAGAGATTCTTGTTGAATGATGTTGGCATCGTCGTGGGGGAAGAGGTTGAGATCTCTGATGAGCTTCTTGGCGTGAGTGGAGGGGAAGTTGGAGTTGGCAGCGAGGAGGAGATCGTCGGCGATGTTGGCGGCGGAGGGAGAGAGAAGCAGAACGGCAGCAACTGCGATGATGAGGAAGAGAGAGCGCGTGACGGTGACGGTTACGGCGGAGTGCACCATTTTCGAGAGAGAGAGAAGTGAGAGAAGTGATTTAGGTGCGTGAGAGAGAAATAACTGAAAAAGCGCGTTTGCGGGAAGCTGAGTTTATAAAGTGTGAGTGTTGCGTGGGAGTGAGGTTTTGATGACAGAAAAGAAACGAGAAAGAGGATGGACTGTTAGTTACCCTTAACAACCATGCATGCCATCATCATCATCATGCATTTATAATGTATCTCGTTTAATAAAGGAAATAAATACTCACATGTAGCGATTTCCCGTGAAATTATTATTAAAAATTATAAAATAATTTAATATATTTCACTAAATTACTTTAAAATATTCATTTCATAATTGTATATAAGTTTTCATATTTATTTATTTAAAAACTCGCAAAAATCATTGGCATTTAGCCATTCACGTCCTTCAAAATAGTTATAAGAATATAGATTAAGAAATAGACAAAACTCTAATATTTATAACATGGAGGTTGCTTAAGAGATAAGGAATTTTGTTTGCTTTACAAAATTGGATTAAGTTCCTGGTTTAAATTTAACAAAAGTGATATGTCATTAGTGAATTTATAAAGTTTGGTGTATATTTATAGAGCGTATTTTTAGTATTTATGAATTTTAATATGTATTTTTATCCATTTCAAGCTTTTTTACATGTATTCTTGTGTCTATTCATTTTAAAAAGAAAAATACTATATTATTAATAATAAAAATTATGCTCACATATAAAATTAGCCACAATATATTTATATAAATGCATATATTATTTAATTTAATTTTCATATATATTTTATATTTTAATATATATTTTATATTAAAAATTGATATACTCTCTATAAAATTGATTTGATTGCTAATTTTTTTTAAAATACAAGTAACATGTTTGTATTAGTAAATGAGAATTAAACTCTTACAAAACACCAAAAGAACGGATCATAACTCAGTTGATACTCGATACAAATAACATCAGTAAGAATATCATAATTTCTTTTATATTTATTTTTGTTAATTTTATTTTTCTTTTCTGGTATAGTGGACAGGAGTTAAGTATCCAAAAAGTAGATTGATGCCATATGAGAGGTTAAAATTTAGAAAAGTTTTCAGGTATCAATATGATATATCTTATACCTGGAACATGTAATCGTTAATTTTGATTAAAAAATTTAAAATATAAATATAAATTAAAATCAAAATCATCTGTCATAGGTAAACCTTCCTAAAATCTAAATAGTTAAGCATAAAATGCATGCAACACACTTGAAACTTGCACTGCAAATTTGCTAAAAGTGATAATGAATTAATGAGTAGTTTGCACGCTTAAGCAAATATAGTATGTGTCTCAGTCAACAAAAAAAAAAATATATAGTATGTGTCTTGCAAGCTATATCTTCATCCCCCTTCCTTCCCTTGTACCTAATCCAACAATTTAAATTTATACAAGTCACAAGTACAATAACCTGCGTTTGGTTGCTGAGACTGAAACTAAAAGATTGAGATTTAGTATTGTGTTTGTTAAAAATTTCAGTCTTAGTTTTCAAAATTTTAGTATCTCCAATTAGGAGGAACTAAGAACTGAAATTAAAATTTTAATAACTATTTTTTACACAAATACCCTCACATAACATTAAAGTTTTCAATATTAGCCTTTGTTTTTTTTTTATTGACTTAATTCAATCTCTACCTTCCAGTATCTATTTCTTCATAAATTTAAACCAAACACAATAAACAAACTTAATTCAGTCTCAATCTCCCAGTATCAGTCTCTTTTTCAAACACAGCCTAACAAATGTAGACTCCAAAATCTCGGTTAGATCATCTTACATAAAAAATCTTAGAATAAAAAATATATATATATCCAAATTAGTCTTCGAGAAATTTTAAAATGGACATTTTAATTCCTAACAAAATTACTTATCAGATTTTTTTTTTTGTTTCCACCAAGGTATCCCCCAACCCGATAGGTCGAAGACTAATCCTCCGCGGGTTTGTGCGTGCACCTCAAAGGGTGGGATGGCTGGCCAAGGTCCTCTCTGCCGCCCCGGCCCTCGAGATCGAACCCGGGACTATATGCTTAAGCAACCCAAGCCACTAGGACACTTGGTTTACTTATCAGATTAGTCCTCAACATTAGGAGATATCAGACATTTTAGAGACCAAAATGTCCATTTAGAATTTCTTGAGGACTAATTTAGGTATATATTCTTTAAAAAAAAAAACCTAAAATTTGAAAAAGGTAGCATGTATAAGAAGTATTGATCAAAAAATGGAATTAGCATCATGAGACACAAATAAACTGAATAGATACATGATGTGAATATATATATTTACTCATTTCCCATCAAACAATGAAATTGGTATTGGATCAAATGTGGAGAATAATAACCCATCAACCCTGAAGATGAAGATAATACAAAATGACTTGAAGCTAAAAAAGATCCTCATCATCATCAAGAACTCCTTCCCTCTCTAAACATGTCATGATCAGCAAGTGAAGTGAGAAAGAACACCTACAAGGAGGTTAGATAGAAAGGCTTTACACAGTTTGCTTTTTTCTGAGTTTGTCAATCATATATCTAAAAACTTGCCAACAATCTAGTCAAAGTAGCCTTCCTCATCAAGCCAAACATCAACCAAGAAATCTACCATCTCCTGCATTAGCCACACCAAGTCAATTTCATCAGTACATTGGAGAGGACAATTGAATCATTCCTTAGGTTTACAAAACCATGCTGAATGGCTTAAAATAGTGTAAGAGGCTAATGATGTTTAATGTGGCATCAAAACAGTAAGAGTGTAACATCTCTTTTCTTCAGTATATTCTCATTCAATGAAGCTTCAATTATGGAACTATATCCGTCTCTTCCGTATACGGACAGTGGAAAACACACTCGCAAATGATAGGATATATTCCTTTGCACCATTTTAGTAACAACTATCATTTGGAAATGGTGGTGGAGGTTTGGAGATTGGAGGTGTTTTCTGTGTTTTTATTAGTGGTGACAATAGTTGGTTGGAGGATGAGAAGCAAATGGGAAAAATTGAAAAAATAGATTTTGATTAAAAGTCTGTCAAATGTTATCAGAGTGGAAAATTGAAACATTTTAGAAGTATTAAAGGAAATTTCGAAACATTTTAAACTTTAAGAGCAAAATTGAAACTCTGGGCAAACGTTGGGGACATTTAGTATACTTTTTCCAAATCATTTCGACATCTATATAAATGAAGAGATACACATTTTCATGCTTTGCCTAGATTCTTACCGGCAAGGGTATCGGCTCTGAGAAAGGTTCGTTAGTGGAAAGTAGCTCTTCGTATGATGTTGACCAACTGCAATGAAGATATTTAAAACAATTCTAAATTAAAGTTGTCACAATAAGCTACACCAAAGAATGCCAAAACTCTTCGAAATAAAAGCTTTGATCATATCTATGATAAGAATGGTTGATCCAATTGTTAAAAGACAAAAAACTGGAGCATACCTAATAACTGGTTCCTTATCTATTCTTGGTTGATTTTGAGACTTATCACCAACCCACTTCCTTCTATTCTCATGCCAAGCAATTGCAGCTGCATATTATATCCATCGAAAGTAGGTTTTAAGCAACAACTTTAGAGGAATTACGTAATATATAAACAGAAAAATATGACTAAGCTACAACTATTTCTTTTTTCTCGGTGAACAAAATTCTGTCTGACTTACATAACGTTGGGGAGGAACACAGAGAGACTTACACTAATCGAGTAAACGAGAAACCATAACAGCGGAATGGACGCCACATCTTCACCATATTAAGGTAATGGGTCTATGGGTCCTCCATATTACAGTGCAAGGTGGTCGTTATTGCAATGAAAACTTACCATGATTAATGAAAGTGGAAGATTGCTTCCCATTGGAATGAGAACTTAAGCTGGCCTTATCACCGGATCGTTTCGCTTCATCTGCAGATTTAGAATGCTTCAAGATTTGTTTCCCATTGGAATGGGAACTTTCAATGCAGACCTCCATCACATCCAAATGGAACAACCATTCCCCACAATAATTATACAATAAATACACTAATAACTGCTTCCTTGTAAAGACTATAAGTACCTCCAAGTTTCCTTACAGTTATTGCCGTGCGAATGACACAGGATCTGGAAAAGACTCGTCCACCCCGCTTCTGCATAAAAACAGAAATGGTAAACTAACAGAAATTCACCCCGTTTGTGTTTGTTCACAACACTAAACTAAGAGTAAAGCACCAATTGTAAAGTACCAACATTCACTAGTATATTCATTCAACCTGTGATTATGATCGCAACCTTAGTATTATCGAATCTGTCAGCGACACAACCTATGTATGACAAGTTTTTAACAAGTTAACCTGGACAAGACTTCACCATGTACCTACTATGTGCTCAAATTTGAGGTCTCGCAAGCTCATTTTAAACTAGAATGAAGTGTATCCCAATGAGAAATCCTTGTTGCTAAAGCATTCGAATCAATCTGGATCTAACAATTGAAGATGTCCTATTAATTTGAATCCTAGAAAAAGTACTATTCCTAACCGAAAAACGGCTGACCATAAATGAATGAAATCTCATTCATTGATCGATATTTCAATATAAATGATAAACAAGGTACTTCTCAACCTGCTTCTCTTCCAGATCTGAGACGAAACTCACTGAGAAGAACACATAAACATTACTCTTTAAGACCCCAAATCTTCCTCACTTGAACTAACTACCCAACATTGTTTATACATATGGAAGGGAACAGAACTTAAAGTCTTAAACCAATCAAAAACCATTGTTCAGGCTAATATCTACTACTGATAAATCAACATTCACATCATTACAGTATTACACAGTTCAATAATTCTGTTGGTTTCAAATGTATAATCAAAGATAAGACATCTTCATCAAGAATACAATAACAACCAACGGACATGAACGAAAAGAACATAAAGACAAAGCACAAATAACAACAAGATTATGAGAATCCCAATAATTCCAAGTAAGAGAGGAAAACAAAACAAAACCAAACATATCAACATTTCCTCATCAATGAACAACAATGCATCCAGCAAAACAAGTGCAAAATCACAAACCCAATTGAGATCTGAACCCAAACAGAAAAAAAAATACCAAGTGCAAGCCAAGAAATTTCACAACTTTCTCTGATATCTACATTGAATAAAGAGAAAGAATGAAGAAGGAACAATACCCTTATGGTGCTTTAGCTGAAAAAAGAGATCAGCGAAGGAGAAACCGTAGCAGAGAACTGAAAGTTAGGATTTTGGAAGATGGGTATGAATTAAAACAATCATCCACCTTCAAGAACCAACAAAAGGTGTCATTTTCTTGAATTTCTTGGGGTTTTGGTTTTTGACATGTGCCTGTGGCGAGTCGTTGCTTTTTGTCTTAGAAACAAACCAAGCAAAAACTAAAAAGAATGTTAAAAATTGAAAAAAAAAAAGTGATTTTTTTTCTCTTTATTGGAAATTTTTTTTAAGATATAGATAATTATATTTATGGAAATAATTCTTAAAATGAATTATTGTAAGGATAAAATAATTTAATTTAATTTAATTGCCTATTGTTGAATTAGAATCATTTTGGATTTGGTTGATTGTTGTTATTGGAAGTAACTTGTCAACTGTTTTGACTAGAATACCCGCCACCAACTAACCTTCAATGGAGCAAGTTGGATAAGGTTACAAAATATACTCAAGGGTATTTTGGTCCTTTTGACTTTTGTGGTCCAAATGAAGCAACCTATTCAACTTTCAACTTGTGAGAGCCACACATTTTGTTTCCTTCTCCTACTTGTATTACTCAAAATATCACTTTTTCTTTATTTTTTCCTTTGTTTTTTCCCCTTTATTTCCAAAGTGGATATATAAGTTATTAACACATTAAAAAAGGTTTAGTTTTTTAATTAAAAAAAGAAAAAATATACATGTCAACCAATACATCTTTTTATCAACCATTAATTAACTAAAAAATCATACAATAGAAACAAGTAAATTTGAGTTGGTCACCATTTTGCTAGAAAATTTGGTTGCTTTGGATTAGGATACAAGTATAGAGGATCTCACACAAGTGTTATATTATTTTCACATGTGAATTTTAAGCATGGGTCAATTTTGTCTGCTCAGAGAATGATCTGTTGGTAGAACAATCTGCCATTTTTGTTGTCGGTGGTAGATCTGAATAAGTACTTACTGTATAGAACCTTATATTATTAATGCATTATTTCATCTAACTTGCATAACCTTGGATTATTGGAGCACTTAAGAATTTTGCCTTTACATATATACACAAGGGTAAACTTGTATTTTTATTTTAATAGAAACATTCACATTAACAGAAAAACCAGTCACACTTGTGATATGGAATCTTTATTTCCAGTAGAAAAACAAGACACAAACAGAAGAGGAAATTCAACTAACTAGCTAGACCCACAAGACAAGCAAACCTAACTTACAATACTGCTAATTAATATATTGTACCAAAGATCTTTTACTGAATCAGATCAACAATACGTGACATGTGAATATAGGAGGTGGATCAGGTATATATATCGGGGAATTCAGGAACATATGAATTTTCGATATACCTGATCCACTTCTCTGACTTGTATAACCGAGAATTCGGTGTTCCTCTGTATTTTAGCCGTTGATCTTTCATTGATCTTTCATTGATCTTAATTGATCAACGGCTAAAAACACAGGAAGGAATTACCAATTATACCTATCCGCTTCCATGATTATATATGTAGTGTTCTGCTAATGGGACACCATTGCAGTAGAAACCAATGTGTTGACTCCACACATGTTATAGCCTCTACAAATCTTGAAATAGCCATGTTCTCCCCAATGCTTCCCCCATGAATTCTTGATTATCCAATATGGCTTGTTTCCTAACCTCAGAATTGAGAACCCTTTTGTACCATACCCAACTAGTAACACACCATGGTTCAGCTTTTTCCCACATATATATGGGCATGACACACCCCCTATGTAAGTTTGCATGTAAATTGCATTCACTCCAACTGCAAAAACATTAACAATAGTTACATTGATACATGTCTATGTATGTCTAACACAATTAGATAGACAAGATCATTATTAAAATGGTAATGCTACATGTACCACTGTATACCTTCATACATCTCATTTATAATACGAAAAATATAAATATCAGCACAGAAAAATTCACAAAACACATAAATACAATATACAATAATATAGAAACAGTTACCTATAGTATAAAAATAGTACATTTCAAAACAGTGTAGAAGAAGACAAAGGGTATATAGAAATATGCAGTGGTATACGTAAATTAATTTTTATTAAAAATGTTGAATTACGAAGAGTTACCAGCAAGAGGGCCTTGTTTGACTAAATATGCTGCAATTTGGTCCTCATCTGCAGGGATATTGCTGAAATTTGATACTCTAACTGCTATTTTGTTTTTGTCAAACTTACATTCACCTCTATTTGCAGTATAAGGGTATGTTGCTTCCTCTTCCACCCCACCAGCTTCCATCAAATAGTTATAGGCATTTGTCATAAGACCACCATAACAGCCATTATCACAAGCTTTCTTATCATTAATGTCACACTTTATATATGAAACACAAGATAGAAGAATAAATTAGAACAGAAAAACTAATTAACAAACAAGAAAATTGAAGTCACACAGGAAAATCATATATAATGCTTACTTTATTGTCACAGTCTACGAGCTGTTGTTCACTGAGATTAAGGAGCTTGCCGGTTGCAAGAAAATGAGCTCCTTCAAGAACTCCTATGGTGCTGAAAGCCCAACAAGCTCCACACATGCCCTGTTTCAATTTTGTTAAAATACTTTTCATTAAGAGTCAAATTTCAAAGTCGAGGAGGCAGAGAAAATCGAGATTTTACAAAAAACGTTGGACAAATGCATCCATAATGACTAGGATGAATATATTGGATCCGAAAACTAGCTGTTCGAGATGGTTTGTTGGGTGTTGGGTGTGAGTGCGGAATGTGTGAGTTCTTGATATAAGTCTAGGATTGGGGTTGTCCAATTCATTGAAAAAAAAAAAAAAGTCACAACTTAGTATAAATTTTATAAAATTAGACGACTCAGTTAAACTCAGTTAAAATCGTAATATCAAGATTTTCAAAGTTAAATCTTAAATTGAGATTCTAGCTACCATACCTGAGTCTTAACTTCAGTAACCGCCCCTTTCTCTCTCCAATCAAAACTCTCCGGCAAACTTTCCGCCTTCAAGGGCGGTGCAGCAGGAAATTCATTACTAGAAGGCACCAAGAGACCATGAGCTCTTGTGTAGACCTTCTGGAACTCCTCTGGTGTAAGATCTGAGAACTGTGTGACACCGTGAATGGCTGAGGGATCAAGCATCTGGTGTTTTAAGGCCATGATGATGTTGTCGGCGAAGATCCCAAGGCGGCGGAGGTACTCCTCTCTGGTGGTGTAGTTCTTGCCATAGGTCTCCATGAAGGCCTTGAACTTGTTCTCTGTTGAGAGAAGGTGGTTGTCCTTGTTCTTCAGCTTTGTCTCGATTTCCTCAACTGTCATTGCTGATGATGAGGGAAAAACAAGCACCGTCAATAGAGCAAAGAAGAGGAAGAGAAGGAAGCGTGTGAGAAAAGGCCATGATAGCTTTGTGAAGAACATGCTTAGTGTTGTTGTGTTCTTCAACTCAGTTTCAATAGGTGGTTGTGGTTTTATGCATGCGATGTAAGAGGTTGATGATTCGGTAGCAGAACTGGCTCAAAACGGTGACAATATCATTAGACTAAAAAGATAAATATGCTTGTAACTTTTTTTAAAATAAACAAAATTACGTTTCATTTTGTTAAAATGTATTTATATTCTTAATTTTCGAGAATATTGGACATTCTTACTCCTCTATTTGTTTGAACCACGTGATTATTATGATAAATTGAAACAAAATTATTTCTCACTTTACCAACTAAAAGGTATTAGTGTTCAGTTTTTCGAAAGCTAGGGTATAAATGTATTTCAGCAAAATAAATAATAATTTTATGTTATTTTAAAAAAATTAAGGACATATTTATTTTTTACGCTAAATTCTAAAATTTATGTGGAGGTAGACTTAGTTAATTGGTTAATTTACTAATTCGTCTATTTAAATAAATGTTGCGGATTGGAATTTTATCTTATGTATGCAGCAATCTAGTTATCACCAATAAATTTTTATTAAATGAGCTCTAATATACGATAAATTAGTTTTGATCTCTTGATTATATTTCTCAAGGATATTTTTTAAAATTTATATAGATTAAAATTGAATTTTATATCTTTTACTTATAAGAATTTAATTTTCATGCACCGTCAATATAAAAGAGTTTTACATATAGATTTAATTAGATATTACTATATCATCAAAAATAATTAATTTTTAATCTTATTACTTCTAAAATCATATAAATACATAAATTTAATTAAATGAAAGTATAAACTCTCCCTACTTATCAAAATTAAATTGAGGGATACAAATAACAAGGTTGAGGGGATACAGGCAAAGGTGGCAACGTGCCACTACGCCAGGATTAACACTTTACATGCAATGCAACACGTGGGTTCGAAATTGCATGCTATTCTTGTTGACTTCAACTTTAACGGTGTTAGTTACTTTTTTTGGGGTTTAACGGTGTTAGTTACTATAACGGCATAGTTGGGTTAGGTGTGTGTATTACAATGTTGACCCAAGCCCAGTATTTTCTTTTGGATAGTAACTTACAAATCATATATGATATTTGGGCCAAAACAGTTTAGCATGCATTGACTCAAAATCTTTTTAAGTAGTAATAGGAAGGAATGATGGGCTTCGGCCCCGTTATTTCAACCAAAAAAAAATAAAATAAAAGGAAAGAATGTTGAGGGAAAAATTTGATTAAGAAAAAATAAAATTTAATTAAATAAAAAGAATAAATATATTAAAATGACAAATAAGGTCCTAACAAAAATCAATTAAAAAATAATTAAGGCGATCTAAATATTACAATTAGATCATTATATAATTATACCTTTTATTTTATTTTGCATTTTTTCTTGTTTCCTTCACCACTCTTTCAGTTATAACATTGCCGAATTCTTATTATTATTGGAGGAGTGGTCAATTTTTCATTTGAATAAAAAATAATCTCCTTTTAAAATAGTCGTTTATAAATAGACTGTATATATTGAAATTTTCAATTCATGCAAAATGGATCAAATTAAAGTGGTTGCTTTGTTTATTAATTTTCTTCATGTCTGTTTCCTACAATACGAAATTATTTGTTGTCAATATTATAGTATTATTTGTACAGACAAATTTAACATTATCTAAGGAAGAAATTATAATATAAGATCTATTAGGTTGTCCTTCTTAATTTTCTAAAATTTATTTTAGCTATCAAGCTATCAATAGATATAAAATTATTCTTTTTTACCAGATTTTTTTTTCAGTTTTCAGATATAAACAATATTTAATTAATTATACAACAACTTCTTAGTTTTCAGCCCCTCTATGAGATTTCTAGATCTATCCCAACTTAATTAGTGGTCCTTAAAACTAATTCTCAAATTACAGTAGGGTATTCATAATTAGTGAGAGAGTAGACAGAGTTTTAGATTTAATAATTCAAAGTTATCATATTTAGATTAACATCTATAATTTTATATAAATAATATATGTAATTATATATTTATAATATTAAATATTATACATTTAATTTAATAAAAATTTATAAATAGAAATGAAAGTCAAAATAAAAAAATAATGGTAATTATGGTAAAAAAAACTAATGGCCACCAAACATTTCTCTTAATAATTATGGCATGAGAAGGGAGGAAAAATTAAATAATAACGATGTTTTTTTTTATTATTATTACTCTGCATCCACAAACAGACACATTAAAAATTACAATAATACATAGGGCAACTGCGCCAATACGTAGAGGAGGGGGCAGTGCCTAATTACAAGTACAGAGATGTATGTCTAATACAACATTATTATTATAATAACTAATTAAGAAATGCAATTAGCATGCAATAAACAATAATCAAGCACTTATGACGAGATCTAAGCTGACAGAGGATTCTTTTATGTATGTATTCCTTGTTGTCCCCTTCAATCTTCATGACATTATTCTTTGTTTTTTCCACACTTTCCGCGTATAGATCCTACAAACATGCGCATTACAATATTACATTAATTGATTTAATTTCTATTCTAATATCTTTTCTCAAAAGTAAATCTCAAAAACTTAAAAGTTGATGCTACATATTCGTTACATGTGGAACAAAGTATTAAATTCCAAAAGAAGAAAAGTTTAATAATGATATAACTTAATAAAAAAATTATATACATAAAAAATCAGTGATTATATATTCTATATTATGTACAAATAACTAATTTTTAATGTACACATAAAAGTTTGAATTTCGTTTTCTAATTAGAATGATAACATCAATATATAGCAAACAAAGTATTTGTTAAGACAAATCATGCGGTATGAAATTAATTATGTACCATAGAAGGTTGATTAATGCATGTGAAGTAGTGCTATGTATTATCTAGTAATGAGGTGGAGGAGGTGATTTGTAGTAGTAGTGTGGTGGAGGTGGAGAATGAATCGGAGGAGGAGGAGATTGATACTTATAAGGCTTCTTATATGGTGGTGGGGGAGAGTGGTAGACGGGGTGGGGAACATGATGAGGAGGGTAGGTGTGGTGAACTGGTGGTGGAGGAGAGTGATAAACTGGGTGAGGCTGAGGGTGTGGGTGTGGGTGAGGGTACTTGTGCACCGGTGGTGGGGGAGATGGATACTTGTAGGCCTTCTTGTGCGGTGGTGGTGGAGAGTGGTGGATAAGGTGTGGGTGTGGGTGGGGTTTGTGAACTGGTGGAGGAGGTGAGTGGTAGACTGGGTGGGGGTGAGGGTAGGGTTTGTGGACTGGTGGTGGTGGAGAGTGGTGGATAGGGTGGGGATGTGGATAGGGTTTGTGAACTGGTGGAGGAGGAGAGTGGTAGACGGGGTGAGGGTGGGGGTGAGGGTGGGGTTTGTGCACTGGTGGTGGAGGAGATTGGTATTTATAGGGCTTTTTTGGAGGCGGTGGTGGTGATGGATAATGGTAAGGAGGTGGTGGCGAGTGAACTGGGGGCGGAGGAGATTGATACTTGTAGGGCTTCTTTGATGGTGGTGGTGGAGATTTATAGTGATAGGGTGGCGGAGGTGGTGAATGAATCGGTGGTGGTGGGGAAGCGTAATGGTAAGGCTTCTTAGGTGGTGGAGGGGAGGAGTACGAGTATTTGTTGGCTGAGGTTTCATAGGGCAAACTCAAAAAGAGTATTGCCAATGCAATAGTGACACAAGAGGCTACTAGGGACCCCATTTTCACTTCAAAATGGATTTTGGGTATGCTCTTCCATGGCTAATTCACCCCTTTTTATAGCTTCTTTCTACCACCAACAACCAATTTTATTATCTTTTCATTCACACTTCTAGCTAGCTATGTCACTTTCTTGGAACCATGTTATATATTCCTTCTCATAATTAACTTTCATAATTTGTATATGACAATAATAACCAACATGTTACTATATGACTTTACAACATGTTTTAACTATTTTTTAATCCAAGTGAAAATTTTAGAAGTGAGGAATTATATGTAAAAATAAAATTAGAATCTATGTTAATATATTAACAAAAGAACAATGATTATAAGATAATATGATATTATTGTTGATTTTACACATTGTTATTATAAAAAAATATTTGATTTACGAAAATTTTTTTTATCTACAAATCAAAATTAATTACTAGATCAACTTTTATATATATGCCACGAATTTATTTTAAAAAACCTGTTAGCAAATAGTGGCAGTTTCAAACCATTGCAAAATCCTCTTAACAAATATACATGATTAAGTTTGTTTGATAAACTTCATGTGTTACTATTTAATTTGTTGAGCATAAGTTACATGAAAAATATATGAAAAATAAATTCATGTGACAATTCATGCACCTAATTAAGTAATTAACATGAACATGGCTTCTTACTCGAGTCAGATCTGAATTGTATTCATGCCAAATTAAATAGATTATTAGAGTTGTATATATCTTACTTATATTGGATATTAGATTATTAGTCATTGTTATTGACTTTTTAGGACGATGGGACCCAAAGCAGTTCAATAATAATATAAATATAAAGTAAAATTTTAACCAATTTAATAAAATTGATTAAAGTCACTTATCCTCTTAATTAAATAAATTTAAGGGATTTGAACCTCATTTTTGTGTATATAATAATTCATTATTCAGAGACAAACCTTAAATATAACAAAAGAAAAAAAAATTTGATAAGGATTTCTGAATTTTTCATTTCATATATTTAATTATTTTTGGTACTTTAAAAGAAAATATAATAAATATGGATATTGTACAGAATGTACCTTCAAGGGTTTGGGACTTCCGGAGTAACCGGAGGTGCCAAGGAAGAAGGTCGGAAGTTAATGTGAGAGGTTGGCAGCGTGCTAGAGAGGAATCGCCAAATAAGGATTTGGGAGTCTCCGAGAGCACAGCAATTGGGTAGGGTTTAGAGGACGTACTTGAGGGAAGAGCTGATCTTCCCTTTATATACCCGAAGTGGGCCCGATTGATTAGGGGTCGGTTGCTTCTGGATTCGAGCGAGCGACCTTCTAGGACTTATCGCGTTGTGCGCATAAGTCGGATGGTTAGTTGGTTCGTCGGTCCAGTCCGTGTCCCTTGTTGGGCTTGGAGCAGGATTGGAGTCCGTGTCTGGCTGTTTGGGCCGTGCGGGCCCAAGGTCCAGAACAGTTGCGCCGAACTTATGGAGCTTCGGAAGGTCCGAGCTCCGTGAGTTGAATTGCCCCGAGTTCGCGAGTTGTAATGCCGGAACGTCGGTAGGCATCCTTGATCGTTTTGATCGTTTGTGATTTTCTAGAGTCTTCTTTAGAAAGGAAACGTCAGCTTTGATTTGACAATTGATGTCTGTTACGCGTCGGAGATCGTGGGGGAGAGAGAGTGTTTCTCTTGAAAACCGCGCTTTTAATGATGGGTTTTATGGGGGAGTCGCTATTACCCTTTTACCCCTTTTTGGTAAGGGGTTTCAAAGAGAATAGGAAACGGTTATCCCGATTTTGCCCTTTCTTTTAAGTTAAAGTGGGAGAGAGAGTTGGGGGTTACTTCATTTTCCTTACTCTTCCTCTTTTACTCTTCTCCGTTTATTCTGCTCTCCTCCTTCCACTTCTTCCTTCTACTTCTTCGAGTACTTTGTGGCTGCGGTACGGTGGTTGTTTCGCTTTGGAGGTTTGAGGCTGCTTGTGTTACCTTCATTGTCTTTGCCGTTTTTGTTTGGAGAGCCTTCATTTTCAAGTAATATTTCGTTTGGTTCCCTTCGGACGTTTTCTCCATTTTTGTGATACCTTGGTTATTTGTTGGGTTTCCTTTTCATTTCTCCTTCTCTGGTGGGGTTTAAGGCACCGTTACTTGGCCGTGGTTTGGTGGTTGTTTTTCCACCGTTTTTCTCTCTTTTTTCAAAACTAACCTTTCGGCTTTGTTTTGGTGTTCTTCCTTCCTTTCACCAGGTGGGATTAATGGCAGAAAACCCTGGTGACAACCAAGATATCGTGGCGGCTGAGGTGGTTCAGATTCTATGAGAGTTGCCGGATATTTACACATGGGTTTCCCCCGACGTCTTGGGGGCGCCTTGCACCATGGACCAAGATTATTTGAATGAAATGAAGAGTTCTGGTGTCATATTTGGTGGGGGTGAGTTGGAGCGGCGTTACCAAGTCGAGGTTCCTCGTCATGGAGAAAGGGTGTGTTTCATCAATTTGAACCACCCTCGGGTCCCTCATTGGCTATGGGTGAACGAGGTGATGTTCACCGAGTTTGGAGTCCGAATCGCTTTCTCCGATTTCCAACAGCGACTTTTGAACCGAGCTTCCGTGGCTCCGTCGCAGCTTCACCCCAACGCCTGGGCTTCAATTCGCTGTTTCGAATTGGTAACGAGCTTCTTGGAACTGCCTCAGGAGCCCGAGGTATTCCTATGTTTGTTTAAGTTTTATTTCTCGAACACGGCGAAGAAGACTAAGAAGGGGTATATGTCCGTCCGGCCAATGAAGGGTAGGAAAATATTTGGCCTTTACGAGGATTCCTTTCACGGATTTAAGGGTCGATATTTTAAAATTATACCGGTGGGGGATCATCGGCCCTTTTGGTTGAGTTTGGAGGGTGATGGGCGGTTCCTTCCTTACTGGATCGATAGGGTTGGTTTTGATGTTGCCCCAGTGACCTATGAGGGTTTGAGGGCCGAGCAGAGAGAAACAGTGGATGTGTTAACTACCCTATTTTCAGAACGAATCTTAAAACCAAAGCCCCTTTTGAGTCATCCAGAGGAGGCTCGAAAAGAGATTGGTAACGGTTCATCTCTCTTTTTTTTTTTTTGAATTTGAGATCCCTTGTATTATGCTGATATTCGTTGTCTTTCCTTTCAGTGAAAATGGCCGGTGGTGATGTGACTTTGAACCGTTTGCGCCATTTGACCCGACCTTTCGCTTTCGTAGGTGCCGCAGTTCTGGTTACACCCGTGGTTGGGCATGCCGGATCGGGTCCGTCTCTCACTGCCCGGGTAATTACTCCCCCAGGTCCTACTCCTGAAGTGATTATTACTCCTGAACAAGGGAGTTCTAATGATGGGGGTCAGGGCATCGGGGAGGGTCGTGAGATCTCCTCTCCAGTCCGAAACGATGAGCAGCAGGTTTCTCCGCCGTCTTCCAATAAGCTTTCGGCGCCAATGGGATCCTCGGCTGCTAAGAGGCAGAGGACGGAGAGTTCGGCTCGTGAGTTCAGTCCCTTGGATCGATCTTTCGACGCCCCGAAGTTTATAACTGAAAACTTGTTGGGACCTAGGGCTCAGGAGGCCCTTCGGGACTATGACCCCGTGGAGAGCTTCCGATGGGTACAGTGGGCCATGCTCAAATCTGCAACTATTATGAGATCCGTGGAGCCCCGGCTGACTATGATGGACGAGGCGGAGAGACATAACCAACGGTTGGTGGGTGATTTGAAGGCTCTCAACCTTCAAAAGGTTGTGTTGGAGGAGCAGTTGAAAGATGTTGCTGCGGCCAAGGAGAAGCTTGCAGGAGATCTGAAATCTGTTGAGAAGAACTTGGAAGTTCTGAGGCAGAAGAAAGATGAAGAGGTCGCTATCGTCCAAGGTCGGGTCAAGGAATTGGAATCCGAGGTGGAGAAGCTTAGAGATTCCGTGGCTGTCGAGAAGGCGCGTGCCGACCTTGCCGAGGAGAAGATCCCGGGCTTGGAGAAACAGCGGGATGAGAATGCTGAGGACGCCAAGGCTGTTGTGGCGGCGACCGAAGGGGTCTTGAAGGCGCAGCTGGCCGTGTTGATCCCGGAGTTCGATACCTCGCAAATTAGCTTTTTCAAGGAGGTTGTATATGGGAAGGTCGTGGATCTTCAGATGGATCCGCCTCCTTCATAGTTATTTTTGTTCTTTTAAACTTGATATTTTATTTTGCGAACAATTTTATGAACAATGTTGTTTTAGTTGGGGAACCCATCGTGCCTTCTCTGGTTCGGGTTCCCATTCGAACATGTGTAATTGGATCCGTTGGGCCGTTTTATTGGGTCGGATCTTTTGATTAATTGTTAACTCCGTTTTGGTTAGTTTTTGTTTTGTCTAAGCTTTTTATACTTAGCCGCTTTTTGGGTTCTTTGTATGTATAACCGTGTTGGTACAAGCTTTTGGACTTAGTCCTTTTTTCACTTTTGGAAGAGAGTGATTAGTTCCCGTTTTCCGAAGCGTGACCGTTTCTTTTTCTTTCAAATTTTAAGTAGGAGAAAGAGGTTATAGCGGATGCCGTTATGGCTTGATTGAATTCGAAAATGGGAATTTTTATAAATGTTGGGCCTCGTTAAAACCTTTCCGATCTTCCGGGTTGGGATATCTCGGATAGGGAAAATAGTACCCTTTTTATTGAATGAAACAATTCTAAATATGAATGTGGTGAATAATAAAGAAACATAAATTTTAATTTACTCTAAGATGAAGGATAGAAAGTGCTTAAGAGTAAAAACGACGAAGGTTGGAGGCGTTCCAGCTTCTGGGAATTTCTGCTCCGTTGAGTCGTTTCAGTTTGTACGCACCTTTCCCGAGGTTGTTGGCCACCCGGTATGGTCCTTCCCAATTGGGCGTTAGCTTTCCTTCTCCTGGGGTTGGGGGTCCGTTGTCGTTCCGACGTAGGACTAAATCGCCAACATCAAAGTGTCGTTTGACCGTTTCTCTGTTCTATCGGATGCTCATCCTTTGTTTGAGTGCTAGCTCCGATAGGTGAGCTGTTGTCCGGATCTCTTCGATGAGGTTTCTGTTAGCCGTCGGATCTTCCAATCCTAGGAGCAACCTTGGGCTAGGTTCTCCGATTTCAACTGGTATTATCGCGTCTACCCCGTAAGTTAGTCAGAACGGTGTCTCTCCGGTTGACAATTGTGTGGTGGTGCGGTACGACCATAATACTGAGGCTAACTCTTCAGCCCATAATCCTTTTGCTTCATCGAGCCTCTTTTTGATACCCTTTACAAGTACCTTGTTGGCAGCTTCTACTTGTCCGTTTGCTTGAGGGTGTTCTACTGAGAAGAATCGTTGGTTGATCCCGAATTCGATTGCCGATTCTTTGAACTTTCGGTCAGCAAACTGGGTTCCGTTGTCTGTGATGAGGACGGATGGGATGCCGAATCTCGTAATTACCTGCTTCCATATGAACTTCCAGCATTTAGCCGCCGTGATGGAGGCTAGTGGTTCAGCCTCAATTTACTTAGTGTAGTAGTCGATGGCCACGATGAGGTACTTCAACTGACCCGGTGCTAGTGGAAAAGGACCGACAAGGTCGATTCCCCACATGCCAAAAGGCCGTTCCGACGATATGGGTACCATCTTTTCTAGCGGTGCTTTGTGAAAGTTGGCACTGTTCACAAGTTTGGACAAAGTCGATGGAATCCCTCATCATGGTCGGCAAGTAATAGCCGGCTCGGATGAGTTTCCTAGCTAACGATTTCCCGCCGTCATGGTGTCCGCAACATCCTTCGTGGACTTCTCTTATCACGTAGTCAGTCTGTGTCGGGCCGAGACATTTCAGGAGGGGTAAGTCGATACCTCTTTTGTACAACTGGCCGGAAACGATGACAAACTTAGTCGACTCCCTTTTTTATCCTTTTTGCCTCCTTATCATTGGATGGGAGGCTCCCAATTTCTAGGAAGTCTTCGATGTGGGTCATCCAAGTTCTGGCCTTGGTGATCGTAAGGCAGTCCACTTCAGCTGTGGACACCGAAGATTCTTTCATGACCCCTTGGAGTAGGGATCAGTTTCCTGAACCGGGTTTGGTACTAGCTAATTTGGATAAGAGGTCGGCTCTGGCGTTTCGTTCTCGCGGGACATGGGTAATTTCCACCTTGTCGAAATTTTGGAATGCTTTCTTAACTTTAGCTAAGTACTTTTGAAGAAGTGCATCCTTTGCTTGGTAAGTTCCGTTAACTTGCGAACTCACGACTTGGGAGTCAGTGCAGATTTCAAGGGACTTTGCTCCGACTTCTTCGGCTAGCAATAATCCTGCTAGGAGGGCTTCATACTCCGCTTGGTTGTTTGAGATTGGAAACTCATACCTTATGGATTGCTCTATCATCAACCCTTCTGGGTTTTCCAGGATAACGTCGGCTTCTCCGGAGTTGGGAGTGGAAGATCCGTCTACATATAATTTCCATGTTTTGGCCTCTTCCGTCGTGGTTCCGGCGACGATCATCTCGGCTAAAAAATCTGACATTGCTTGCGCCTTGATTGCCGTTCGAGGTTGGAATTGGAAGTCGAATTGAGACAACTCAATGGCCCATCCGAGCATTCGTCCGGCTAGATCGAGTTTCTGCAGGATGTTCCGTATCGCCTGATCGGTGCGAACTATGATCGTGTGGCTTTGGAAGTACGGTCGTAGTCGCCTAGCTGTCACGAGGAGAGCGAATGCCAGCTTCTCAATCTTGGAGTATCTTAGTTCAGCTTCATGTAAAACTTGGCTCCTGAAGTAGACGGGCATTTGATTACTCGATTCGTCTTCTCTCACTAAGGCCGCCGCGACGGATTCGTCGGTGATAGACAAATAGAGGTATAGGGGTTCTCCGGTGATTGGCCTCGTCAGGACTGGAGGTTCCGAAAGTATGGTCTTGAATCTCTGGAATGCCTCTTCGCACTCGGCCGTCCATTCAAAGGTGATTCCTTTCTTCATTAATTTAAAGAAGGGCAAGGCATTCCTCGCTGATGCTTCGAGGAAGCGAGATAGCGCCGTTAACTTGCCGTTCAGCCGTTGGACTTCTTTTAAGTTAGAAGGACTAGGCAGTTGTAGGATTGCTTTACATTTCTCGAGGTTGACCTCTACTCCTCTTTGGATGATCATAAACCCCAGAAATTTTCCTGCTTCCATGCCGAAAGCGTATTTTAAAGGGTTTATGCATTGGGATAAAAGTTGTCTTCTCTTCGTCGGGTTTATGCATTGGGATTTGATTGTAACCCGAGTATGCATCTATGAAAGAGAGGTACTTGTAGTCGGAAGAGGCATCTACGAGCCCGTCGATGCTAGGAAGTGGGAAGGCGTCGTTCGGGCATGCTTTGTTTAGGTCGGAATAGTCGACGCACATTCTCTACTTTCTGTTTGACTTTTTTACTAACACCACATTGGCTAACCAAGTGGAGTAGGGTAACTCTCGGATGAAACCAGCCTCAAGGAGTGCCTTGGTTTGCTTCTTGAACTCCGACGCCTTATCATCCGACATGCGCCGTTTCCTCTGGGCTACAGGGGGTGTTTTGGGTCGATGGCAAGGGAATGCGACATCACCGAGTGGTCGATCCCTGGCATATCGGCTGGGGTGAAGGCGAATAGGTCGCCGTTATTTCTTAGGAACTCCGACAATTGTTGCTTAAGCTCATAAGGCAAATTCCGATTTAAGAACGTGTGGCGTTCTAAGGAGTCTCCGATTTGAATTTCTTCTAGGTCTCCGTCGGGTTTCGGTCGAGGTTGCTCCTCTACCCTAGCGTCAAGGTCGGCTAGGTAGACACCGGCAGCGTCTCGGGATTTTGTTCGAAGAGCTAGGTTATTATGACTACATTTCTCGGCCATCACCCGATCTCCGTAGAGGGTACCGAAGTCACCCGAATCTGTCTCGTACTTCATTACTAGGAATTTGGTGAATACAACCGCAGAGAAATCATTGATTGTCTTTCGGCCTGAAATTACATTATATGTCATCGAATCTTTCAGGACCACAAACTCAACCATGACCGTTCTTCTGGAATTGTCGACCCCAATGGAAATCGGGAGCTCTATGCTTCTGTCCGGAAGTGGTCACCGAGTCCCATGACTCCGGGTTGGTGCGTCTTCAGGTTGTGGTCCTTAAAACCTAACACGTCGAATGCATGTCGGAACATGATATTGGAATCTGCGCCCATATCAATTAAGATTCTTCGGACTATCCCCGGACCGACCCTAGCTGAGGTCACCATTGGTGCGTGGGAGTCAGCTACTCCTTTTTGTGGGCTGACTTTGATTTCTCCATGTGGTTGGCCCCGGTGATTACAAGGACGATGGGCATTGCTTCGTCGGCGTCTCTGAGGTTCCGAGTTTCTGGTCCTTCCGACCGTTCTCGACTGGCGTTCCGTGGTTCGCGAATGATTTGGATAAATTCATTCAGCTTTCCCTCTCTAATAGCTTGTACTATGGCATTCTTCAGGTCATAACAGTCTTGTGTTCTGTGTCCGTGCCCTTGATGGTAATCACAAAACAAAATTTTGTTTTTAGCATTTTGGGTTCTTCCTCGTAGGGTCCTGGCCTGAGGTAAGATATCCTTATCGGAGATTTGTTGATATATCTCCAAGATTGAGGCTATTAGTGGGGTGTAATGGTCAAATTTCTGTTTTGTGAACTTAGGGTTTCCCCTTTGTCCTTGTTCCCGGTGAGTGTCCCTAGGGTGCGCCGTTGAGACGTTGCCTCGGGATGCCGTATGGGTTTGTTGACTCTTGGTCGCTGCGACCACTCGATTGACTTCCTCATGGTGGATAAATTCTTTTGCTTTGGCTTTCATCTTCTTTTGGGTCCACACAGGCTTGGTAGTCAATTGTTTTCTGAAGTCGTCGTTGGCAAGGCCGTTAGTTAGGCATAAACTTGTCGCCCCATCGACGAGTCCGTCAATGGTTTTGCATTCAGCATTGAACCTATCGATGTACTTCCTTGTGGTCTCGTCAGGCCTCTGGACTACAGCGAGGAGGTTGAGGGGGTGTTTCTTGTTGTCAATGCTCGTTGTGAACTCGTTGAGGAATAATTCTCTTATCTGAGATTAGGTTGAGATAGATCCCGCCGGTAAAGACGTAAACCATTGTGCGGCCGATCCGATCAGGGCCACTGGGAAGGCTCGGCACTTGACTTCATCTATGGCTCCGTCACAGATCATTCGGTGCTCAAAGTCATTGAGGTGAACGTAAGGGTCCGTCGATCCGTCATATTTCATGTCCGTCGGCTTCACGAAGCCCTTAGGGAGTTGGACCTTGAGGATCCGTCTTGAGAGAGGAGTGTGCCCATCTACGGGTGGTGTCCCGTCACGGTTTCGCATCCTCTTGTAGCGGTGAGATTGTCTTCGCCTTTCATCAGGGGATTCATCAGAGGGTGAATCTGGGCTTTCAGAACTATTCTGGCGGTGTCTCCATCGGGGGGGGGGGGAGAGCGCGGCATCTTTGGGATGGGGAACGCGACCTGGAGCGCTAG
>JASCZI010241659.1:347171-359570 GCA_036250425.1 Stylosanthes scabra
AATATAGTGACGAAACTTATTCCCGCCACGAAAGAGGGAATAGTTATTGTAAACAGAAGCTTTGAAAATTACAAAGTCATGTAAGGCAACTACTGCTACTACTACTGCAAAGTGCATTGAGGCTAGCAATGCCTTACAACTGTCTAATAATACAAACAGGATTACAATAATTAAATTAAAGATTATAACGCGCTTCTCCACAAAAATATAATAGTGAAATAACGAAATTATGTGACAACGCAACTAATTTTTTTTTTTTTCTTTTTTCTCTTATTCTTCTTCTCTCTCTATGCATTGAAAAATTGCTCCGTCACCTTCGTTCATGTCCTTCTTTTATCAAACACTTTCCGCATATTAGATCCTACAAAAAAGAATACAAAGATGTGGTTTTTTAGTGCATGCTCAATGATGATATATATGCTAATAATTTTGTGGTCAATATATATGAAAATAAACAACTAATTAATTTTTTTTATATATTAGAAAAAAAAACAGTTATTAGTTACATATTGACTAAAAATTATTAATTATTTAGTTTTTTTCTTAATACAAATTTGGGTTATATAAAATAAAACTTTATTATTACCATTTGGTGTGATGAGCACTGTATCTAGTAGTGGTGAGGTGGAGGGGGTGATTTGTAGTAGTAGTGTGGTGGAGGTGGAGAATGAACTGGAGGAGGAGGAGAGTGATACTTATAAGGCTTCTTGTATGGTGGTGGGGGTGAGTGGTAGACGGGGTGGGGAACGTGGTGAGGAGGGTAGGTGTGGTGAACTGGTGGTGGAGGAGAGTGGTGAACTGGGAGAGGGTGTGGGTGAGGGTAGTGCACTGGTGGTGGTGGAGACGGATACTTGTAAGGCTTCTTATGTGGTGGTGGTGGAGAGTGGTGGACGTGGTGGGGATGGGGGTAGGGTTTGTGAATTGGTGGAGGAGGTGAGTGGTAGATTGGGTGGGGGTGAGGGTAGGGTTTGTGCACAGGGGGTGGTGGAGAGTGGTGGACAGGTTTGGGATGCGGGTAGGGTTTGTGCACTGGTGGTGGTGGAGATGGGTACTTGTAGGGCTTCTTATGTGGTGGTGGTGGAGAGTGGTGGACAGGGTGGGGATGCGGGTAGGGTTTGTGAACCGGTGGAGGAGGAGAGTGGTACACGGGGTGAGGATGGGGGTAGGGTTTGTGTACTGGTGGTGGAGGAGATGGGTATTTATAGGGCTTCTTCGGAGGCAGTGGTGGTGATGGATAATGGTAAGGAGGTGGTGGCGAGTGAACTGGTGGTGGTGGAGACGGGTAGTGGTAAGGTGCGTGGTGTGGTGGTGGAGGAGAGGGATATGAGTATTTAGCTGAGATTTCACATGGCAAAGCTAAAAGGATTATGGCTAATGCAAAAGTGAGAGAAGACACTCCTAGAGACCCCATTTTTTGTTTTCCCTTAGGGTTATGCTTTTAGAAAGGGTGGTGCCTCCCCCATTTTATAGCCTACTTTCTTTACCATTTTTACTTTAACTAATAATCAACTTGGTAATAAGGTTTACTTTTTTAGTTTTTACACTTAGATTGGCAACTCACCTTCTTGGAAGCATATATGATATAAATGGATATATATTTTATTTTATTTTTTGAAATTAAATTGTTTTTGACTTCTATAACAATAATGCAACCCATGAGTGTTTTGGAAGGTTAATTATTGATTTAGAATTTGGTAGCTAGCTAGCTAGAAATGCGTTGAAACACATACAACTTTTATTTTTATTTGTTCACTAAAGAAAGGACAAGAATAATATGACTCATAATTGTTCTTCTTTTTTTTTTTTTTAAGGATATCTATATCAATTAATTCCAATATTAAAATTAAACTTTGCAGCCCAAAAATTGCTGATAATATATTTGCGTGTGTGTGATTCATAGGAGACTAAGACGATTTTTCTACTATCTATGTCTCCCATCAAACTAGCAAATAATATATAGTTAATTTCCTTATCAAGTGTCACCTTCCCCACCCCGGGGATCTGCTCTTTATTCTAGACTAGACTAGTATATTATATATATAATGCAATAAAATGCAAAAATACAATAATATTATTCAAGCTACAATAATTAATATGGAAGATGCATACATATATAAATGATAATTCTCAAGCAATAAAATGCACTAATCAAACTATTATATTGTTGTTTCGTCTCTAATAATATTAGGATGTGTAGAAATTAATAGCTTTCAAGCAAAAACAATGAGAGAAAAAAGGTGTTTATTACCTTTGGTAATAAAATTTATGATTTATTTATATATTAAAATTACTTATTTTAAACAATTAAATTATTAAATATAGAAAAACATAAATAATCATATATCTATTACCCCTTATTATTAAATTATTGTTAAATAGAAGCACATAAATGACCATGCATGTATCAAACACATGATTAAATTATTGTACCTGTGTCTAGCTAGAGCTATCATAATAACTAATAATAAGTGATTATACATCATTATTTTATGGCTTGATGATGTTTTGCAAACAAATAAAACATTTTGACCCAAAACAATAATAACAACCATTTGAATGTTGACTGAAAACCCGGAACGATGCATCAACTTGGGCACGTTCTTCCCTCCAATTATAGATCCTTATCTTTCTTTTCTTTGTTTCTATTTTGCAATTTATAAATTTTTAATAATTAAGTATAAGAATTAATCTATACGTATCATTATATATTTTCGTAGATATTATTTTTAACACGAAAAATATAAACATTTTTCTATACTAAGAATGATGTGTATGGAGGTATACATGCTTAATATAGATAATATCTCCCATTTTTATTTTTGTTACTTCATCAATGTGCTTCACCATATACAGTCATCTGATTTACAATTTTAAGATCTTAAAATATTTATCCTATTTATAATATTTAAATTGTATTAATTTCTTCTTATGAATTCATAATGAAACCACACTGGAAAGCACCATAGATACATAGCCGTACATAAGCGAGTATTATTTATTTAGAATTCACCGTCACAATTGAAAAGCAATCATCTCTAAAAGTCTATAATTCAATGTATAGTGATGTCTTATATGCCTAATGTATGTAGATTCCAAATATTTCATATTCAAATCTCACCTTCTTTCCTAAAAATATATCTCCGCCTAATTAACTACATTCCTTAACTTATTGTATTTTGCTTTTGCCTTTTTTTTTTAAAAAAAAAAAGCAATTTTTTAATGCACTTTTTATGCTTTCATGAGATTATTGTTCATATTTACTGTCATTCTGTCAACACAAATTAAAGTATTTTATTCACTTAATTATTAATACTCATAGTTTATTTTATATGAAGTATTTTAGGTATTCGATGGTATATGATAATTCAATAATCTTAATCGTTAATTTTAATTATAAAATAATTTTAAAATATATATAAATTAAAATGAACGATTAAGATTATTGAATTACCATAAATCATGAAGGACCCAAAATATTTGCTATTTTATATGATTTCTGATGAGGTGATTGTACTGAATCAATGCAATGGTTGCACATTTTTTATAAGATGTTTTGATATAACTTAAAATGGGAAAATAAAGACAATTCATTACTAGAATATTCTCTTCGTTTTTATGGAATTTTCTTTGAATATGGATACATTGGTTCAATTGAAAAAGGAAAAAATGTATGTTATGGGAAATGCACCAGCTTATTATTATTATTATTAATTAGGAAAATGGTATAGCAGTTTAATTAATTAATTTATAATCTGAAGTGGGAAAGCATTTCTTAAAATAATTAATTAAATAAAAGAGGCAGGGTTGAGCTTTCGAAGCCAGCTCAAAGCATGTGTGATGATGAGTATTTAACTGTATAATATAAATATATAATATATAATAATAATAATAATCACATTTTAGTTTATTTAAATATTTTGCATGTTGAGAAATCTTTCACGTGGCACAGTCAATATTTCGCCAATAAGATACTGGAGTAGGTGAAAGTGATGACTAGCATTCACTCTTTTGCACAATTATTATTATTATTATTATTTATAATTTTTTTAATTAAGAAAAGATAACAATAAATCTGAAAATCATTTGTAATTTAGAGGTTTTGTATATTCCAATATGCAGCATGGACCTTGATTAGTCCGTTTGATCTTCACGAATAGGAAGACAACTGTGTTTACACTCCAAATTCACCAAAAACCCGCCTATCAATATCATATTGAATTCTCTCAACATTTTCTTTTGGATGGCTCTATTTAATTAAAAAAAATGATATTTATACAAAATAGAACTCATTAAATAACGAACTAATAACTACTCTTGGAAAAAAAATAAAAAAGTAAAAACTTATGTACAATTATTTTCATATAAAGTTAATGATGGAAATTGTTAATAATAATTCAATCAGAAATGTTAAATTATTTAATAAATTTTAACTATTGAGTTCGTATGAAAATATAAATTTTTATTAAATAAAAAATCCTAAATACAAATAATTATTCTAAATATTATATATATATATATATATATATATATGCATTTATTCATGTATTTTTATATCTTATAAGTCTATGTACCAAATACAGAAATAATAAAATATAGCACAAAAATTTTGACCACAAAAATAATAAGATATAACATTTGAGTCATAATAAAAAGAATAAAAATTATATTTTTTGATGGATCTATGGATGCGTGTATAGCGTTAATGATATCATAAGATTAAGAGTAAACACCCAATTCGACTCCTACCATTTTCAATTTGGACAAATCCACTTCTAGTGATTCGAAAATTTCAATTCGGCCATCAATCATTTAAAAATTCGGACAAATAGGTCCTTAAAGTAAATTTGTGAGGTTAAGATTTAGAGTTAATAAACTGATTTTAAGAGTCTATTTATCCTAATTGTTAAATAGTTGAGGACCGGATTGAAAATTTTAAATCATTAAAAATAAGTTTGTCTAAATTGAAAATAATCAGGACCGAATTGGATGTTTACTCTAAGACTAATATATATCATGTCAACTATCAAGGGCTTTTTAAGGGAAAATTAGATAACTGGACGAATAATATATAATTTTTATTTCTTAATTTCAAGTATAGACTGAAGAATCATGTAAAAAAAAAAAAAGACTGAAGAATATATATAACATTGAGACTGCCGACAATGGAAGGTGAAATTTTCAATGGTAATAAATTAATAATTATATTCCTCAATTTGGCTACTCTATTTGTACACCAACTTGTAAACCAAAAAGAATATATACAACAACTTGTATTGAAATTAATCTCAAGTATTATTATTATTATTATTATTAATACTTAATAGAGATGAATTAGATCTACCATTGGAAAAATGTGTATACAAAAAATCTTTTAAAATCATGATTGGCAATCGCTTTAGAAAGACTCTAAGTGATTCTCGCTATATTT
This sequence comes from Stylosanthes scabra, assembly GCA_036250425.1. Classification (NCBI taxonomy): domain Eukaryota; kingdom Viridiplantae; phylum Streptophyta; class Magnoliopsida; order Fabales; family Fabaceae; genus Stylosanthes; species Stylosanthes scabra. Next base: position 352,600 of record JASCZI010241659.1, read on the forward strand.
TATTGACTCAATAACGATTCTTTGTTCACATATTCCATCTGCTGCTGTGCAGACAATAGTCTTATTCAAACATGCATTTCTAGGGATAGCAATTAACTATATTGAATAAATAATTATTGATTAATCAATTAATTTTTTTATAAATAGGGTACGGTTTCTTGGATTAGCATGTGCATTAGCCCAATCATAATCCCCGTGTCTGCAGTAATGCAGTAAGGCTGTATCTAGACTCTACATGTATTATATAATGTTGCAAAATTCGACAGTGACCGAATAATGAATATGTTAAATATGTATGTGTGTAATATATGTGTGTTCATAATGTAATATTTAGAATTGAGGTTGTTATCCAATGCATCCGCCAAATAAAAATACTTTGCATAATGCAAAATTCAGTTCTACTCTCATTTTATTTTTTTTTTCGATTCTAATTTTATTCTAACTTCAACTTTTTCAACTCTACCGATTTGCAAAAATCAGAAATTTATTTTGACTCAAACACGATATTTAGCCCCTTCATTTCTCAAATTCATTTTCATAATTAAGCATATAAATTTTTCTTTTTGGTAAAATGAGCGGCCAGAGGCCCTAAGCATATAAATTTAAGGGCTAAAATTTATAATTTATATTAAAAAAACTATAAAAAAAAATATGACCAAAATTTGTTTTTGGTCCGGTGACCAAAAATTTAATAGACACAATTGGGCCTAGTCTACAGAAAGATAGTTCTCCATTACGATAATTTTTAAATCATTGAGCGGGGCCCAAGCCCAAGTAAAGAAACCATCCAACCAAAAACATAATTTTTTCAGGTCCAAAAAAAGATGAAGATAAGCCCAAACAAACGAAGAAGAAGAAGAGTTTGGGTTCCTTTGGAGGGAAAAAAGGTCGGTGCCCATAAAATGATGATTTTGAATTGTTAGACTGAATCTATTTCCTCCACGTCCAAAAGAAAAAAGATTGAATCTATTTCTTATGAAAATCTATTGGCTTCTAAGGAGGAAAAACGGCTTAGATAAATTTATAATAAAACTATAAAATGTTAATTTATTTATAGATAAATTTATCAATTTTCTTTATTTGTATTTACAAAATTTTCTAACTAAATAATCGTTCATTAAAATTAATCAAATGTCATACATAGTAGAATAATAATAAAGTTAAACTTATTTAGAGTTATATGATAAAAAAAAAATTATGACATGTTAATAGTTGACGTTGGCTAGTATATATCATTGAAGGAAGCCTATAGTGTACACTGTATATGTTAAGATATTTAAATTAAAAAATAATAATACTTAGATAATTAATAAAAGTTTAGCTACTATCAATTTAAATTTGATATTTTATTTATTTAGGTTTTGAATGTTCTATTCTTAAAAAAAATAAAATTAACCGATTGTTGATTACTATTTTTGTTGATTATCAATACTTTTTCTTAAATAAGATAAAATTAACTTCACGTAACTTCAAGTCAAGCAACAACTAATTTTTTTTTTTTTAAAAATTAATCTAAAATTGCTATCATATATAGTTAAACAATGGATATAATTCTGACTTTTTTTTCCATGATGTGAATGCATATCTCATGTAATTGGGATGTATATACCTAAATGATAATTTGCGGGATTTAGGGGGAGATTAATAATAACAAGATTTCAAGATTATATTGTTGTATTATATATAAAGGTAATGCATGATATGTATCGTAGGTTCTTAGCTATATATCCACTGCATCTAAATTAAATTGGATTTTGTCACATATAAGGTAAATCATACCTCCTATATTTCTACACTCTACCACCTAGTATGTGGCTATATTTTATTTATTTTTTTTCTTTCTAGAAATTGCATTATTTTAATAATTCTGATATTTTTCTCGCATGAGAACGAAAAAGCACGGCACAGGCAGAAGGAAAAAAGAAAAGTGAAAACAAAGAAATTAAATAAAAAAGGGTTGTTAATAATTACTTTGGACCAACTTGTCATACATATGGTTCACTTTCCTTGGATGTTTACACTTAACATTAGTCCACTCAAAGTCTTATTTTGGAAGCTTGCACATTATAAATTTACAGGGAAAAAAATTTATTTAAAATAAAACTACAATGAAATATCTTTTAACTAATTTGTTTTACTCACTGAATAAATAGTATTTTATTTTAATAAAAAGGCTAATAACATTGTTCTTATTTTTCTCTATCTGTTTAAATTTAACAACTAATTAACACAGCATTTAGTCTAATTTATTATTTTTTTAAAAAAAAAGAAAAACAACTTGTTGTTCAAGTTAGATTATATAATTTAGAAATGGTTATTATGCTCATAAAAACGCGTAAAAAGAAAAACTACTCACATCTAAAATAAATATAGAGATTTAATATTTACTCCATATATATAATTACTTATTTGCAAGTGGGAAAGAATACTTACTCATGTGAAAAATATTTTTTTCAAGCATTTAGTGGATTTTTTTTTTAAAAAATTTTCCAAAATGGTCAAAATCTCAAAGCCGTATAAATTTAGTGTTTGAGCTTGTTCGTTCACGTGTGGAGGGGAGGACTTATCCAAATCTTCACCACCGTTGTTTTCTTAACTAATTGAATGAATTCAGTAACTCCCAAAGATTGTAACAAATAATAGACTCAAAACTTTTAATTCCTTTAAATTTAGGGTTAGTATTATTAGACTATTAGTTTAGTGATTCAGTCTTTGCAACTCCTATTTAAATCGAGAAATTAGAAAATATAATACTTTAATTTGTTAAGAGTTAAATTTTGATGAAGGGTGAATATGACTTTTTCTTAGTAAAGAAGAAAGGCTCATAAAAAACTTATTGAATATTTAACTAAATATACTTTTCGATAGAGAAGTTTTCTAAGAAAAAAGGTAAACATTTTCATATATGCAATACAATTTAAAATGATAAGCGATTAACTAATTTAGATTGATCGAGTAGTTAGTTTACCCATCCCCTTAAGTTATTGTAATGGTTTAAATTTTATTACAGAAATAATGAAGCTTAAGTTTATAGAAAATTAGGGTTTGACTTGCCCTAATATTAACATAAAAAAATGAACTGATGAGATGATTTTATTAATGATGTGAGTGAATATATATATATATATAATATAGACGACCTTATTTTCCTAATTGAGAAATAAGAAGGAAGGAAGAAATTAAAATGGAAAATTATAGGCATGGGAATTGATCTGAAATTGAAGTGGTAGATGGCGGTAGTAGGTCATAGGTAAAGACGAAAATGATATTTGGTGGGTTTAAATTTTATTTATTTATTTATTTTTTCTCTTAGGTCACGGACTTTTGATTCCCTTATGAATAGGAAGGTAAGTGACATCAATTGCGACAAAAGTGTCACAGAAAGTTTGCTAATTATTGCAATAACGAACATTGCAGAATGCAGAGAGAGAGAGACCTCTATGTGTGGTCATCACTCATTAATAATTTACTCCATATCCAAATCCATAATTCAATTCAATTTACACCAAAATTATTATATGAAATCATGACGTGAGAGTAAGAGTAAGAGTCACACCCTAAACCCTAATTCCAGAGAGTGTATGTATATACTCTTGCATGTTATTATTGTGATCATGCAATGCAATGTCTATAGTCAACTCAACATGTATATAAAGGGCCCTTCTTAAGAGAAAGAATGTCAACAAAAGCACCTGAAAATCTGCACATTATATTATTATATTGTTATTATTATTTCTAGGGTTTGGTCGTGGAGTTAGTGACCAATATGCCAGAGGTTTTGGAATTTAATATGAGATTTTTGCACCTTGTATATATTGTATTATAATCAAGATAATATATATTCGTTCTATCTTTGTCCACAAATTAAAATAATACATGTATAGCTATTATCACCATAACTACTACTATATGCATACAATTGGATGCATCTCATGGTGATATAATAATCAATTACATTTTATTTTATACATACAATAATTATAGATAAAAAAAATTCTCAAAATGCCAGCAATTTTATTTATATAGACCAACAATCTTAACCAATATAATTCATACACTTTAATAATATATTAATCTTTTATTTTATTTTACATCATGAACCAATAAAATTATACTAATTGAATAATTTCTCGCGAAAATATCAATCATACTTAATTGGTGTCATAAGCCTTAATACAGTGTTTGAATAATGCTTTTTCTAAAAGCAAGGTAGTAGGTAGGCAGTACAAAAATTCTCAGCTTTATTAAATTATTGAGTTGTTATAGGGTTTGTTCGGTAATATAATAAGAAATAAATCATGTGTGTTCCGTGGTATTAAATGTTTCAATATTTATAATCATTAATTTTAATTATAAAATATTTTATTATTAAAATTAATTTAATATTATCAGTTAAAAATACTGAAATAACTTATATCACGAAACACTTATCCACTTTTTAATCGCATAATTTACTATTACAAAATTATTATTATTATTATTATTAATGATGATGAAACCCAAAGGGAAATCTGGCTTCGTCTTATCCATTGGAATGTAGCAAACATGTGAAGATTCTCACATACAAAAATGAAAGCTAATATGATTAAGCAGCCAGCTCCATTGATAGAATATCACGTTCCGTGAGAGAGAGAGAGAGAGCAATTAATTACCACATGCAGTTCTTTTTTTTTACTGTCTCATCAAATAACAAATTTTACTGATTTAGTTACCAGGGCAGGCTTATGAAATGCAATGAAATAGTAAAAGCTATTGTTAGTTTTCTGTCACTGTCAAAGAGAGTAGAATATTTAATTTATAATAATAATAATAATATTAGAGAATGTGTCGGTAGGATATTTTTTCTTTATAAGAAATCTTGAATTCGAGCCAAAGAAGTTTGTTCACGAAGAAAAATACTACAAGGATTATGGATTGATTGCGATTTTTAGAATTGAAACCCTAATTAATGTCATAATGTGCCAATTAGAGAAAGAAAGAACAATTGTTTTTGAACAAGTTCATACGTAAAACAACTAGCATTGTTCGTTTTGATTTAATTACTTTCCCTGATCGATCATTGCAGGGTTGTTGATCCAAGATAGAGCTTCAAAAACGGTGGCTTGGTGCTGATTGTGCTGATTTCAGGTCAGGATCCAAAGAACTCATGCTACTCATCATTCCTTGTTGTTGCTGCTCTCTATGTGTTTGTGAAAATGCTCCAGTGTTTATGTTTCTCACCATTCCTCCAACTCCAAGAAAATCCAATGTCAACTTATCAGATCCTCCAAAACTCACCCCAAGATGATTCTGAGGAAGCTTATTAGTGTTGTTACTTGAATCATCTAAGCTCTGATGAAACTGATGATGGTGATCATCATTGTCAAATATGGAACTGGTAGTAGTGTTTCCTGCATTGGCAAGGGAGTTCATCAACCCATGAAGGTGCTGCTGGTGGTGGTGATCATTTTCCATGCTTGATCTTCTTTGATCACTACTACTTCCAAATGCAATGTGATCAGACATAACAAGTTGTTCCCTTTCTGATTTGGTTGAGGAAGAACTACACATTCCTCTGAGGATGGAAGAAGAGCCATTGTTGTTGCTGTTGTTGTTGGTGGTGGTAGTTGAACCCATTTGTGCAGCTTTCTGAAGCAATGCAGTGGCTGACATATGAGGGGACACGTTCTCATGTTGCAATGAAGATGATGAATTTCCAAAGAGTGAAGACAAACCTGAACCAACTTGGTGATGATCACCATAGAGTGTTGAAGTTGTTGTTCCTTGTTGGTTATTATTACTGTTGAATTGGTCAGGGATATTGCTGTTGTTTGGGAAGAAGCTAAGGTTGAAAAGATTGGAAGGATTATTAGAGTTGGTGTTGATGGAGTTTCCTTGAAGATCAGGGAGTTGCATTAGTCCATGTAGTTGCTTGCTTGAGAATAATGATGAACCTTGTTGATGATGATGAGATTGGTTGTTGTTGTTGTTGTCTTCAAATGCTTGATTTGGGTCATTCATGAAGAAAGGTGAGGGATTAGTGAGTGATGATTGGGGTGAGTGTCCAAATGATGGAGATTGATGGTTTAAAGGAGGGATTAGGTGCTCGAATTTGGCGGCGCCGGCGCTTCCAAGACGGAGGATGCCGGCGGCGGTGTGAGTGGGGGTTTGGTGATTTTGGAATTGGGGGATTTGGGTGCCTAATTGGGAAAGGCCTAAGGTCATGTGGTTTGTGTTTGTGGCAGCATACAAATGTGTCCCTCCTAAAGGGTTCATGGTGCCATTAGGGTGTCTTGCACTCTCTTGAGCTAGGGCATCACAGAAGGCCCTATGAGTGATGAAACTGTCACGTCTGAAATAAAAAATAATAATGAAATAATAATATTATTAGCAACAATAACATCTTAACATACAAGAAAAATGGTTAGACTGAGTGAAGTTGATATTTTATAATTGTTAGATGATAATTTAATTAAATATGTTAAAATATTTTATTATTTATCTTAACAACAATTTAATATAAATTCAACTGCATATGAGTTTCACCTGTTATTAGATTATTACTTACTAACTAGACCTAACTAGGTTGTTGTAACTGTAAATGATGATAGAATAGCTAAATTAATGACCGATTATATCAAATTTAGAGACGAGATAAGAAGTAAAGAAAAGCTAACAATGAGAATTTTACAAGAATATATAATAATTATATCATTTACTAATGTCTTTGCAAATTGTCATCATCACATGGTTTGTGTAAATTTTTAATTATTATTAAGTTTGCTCTATGCTGATTTTTTTAAATAATGATTGAATTTTAAATTTTTCCTATAAAAACCCTAATATTATCTTTATTTCAAAATTTAAACTAAAAAAGAGGTATGATTATATCTCTAATAATACAAATAAATGATCTCAAGTGATCATAACAATCAAAATTTTATTAATAGTTATTTATTAGTCATTTATAAAACTCAACCACTATGCAACCA